>VMDR010001490.1:0-124441 GCA_007922815.1 Macrotus californicus | reverse complement strand
TGAGTTTTAAAATATATTATTTTTTATATACTATATAACATGCTTTAAAAAAAAGGTATATACTGTACAACTAAATCTAATTCAAGGTCTAAACTCTGAGCTCTAGAATGCTTTCCTACGTATATGTTATATTAAAAGGATTTTAAAATTGCTTTGACTTTTTAAAAAATAATTCTGCCCAGGACAGTTATCTGTCTCGTTTTATTTTGGACCAAAACAGAATATGTAATGTGCGTCTGTCTCACCTTTGCATTTGTTTCCAGAGGACTATGAGACTCTTGTCGGTACAGTTACATTTAGCAGTATGTTGATGCACATTGTTTATGAGAGTTTATGTCAGAGTAATAGGAATATTTGTGTCTGTCATAAGAAAGCCAAATGTGCATTTTTAAAAATCACTGATTTTGCAAAAGAGCAACAGTAAAAATGGAACAAACAACAAAAATAACTTTACTTCACCCCCATTCCTTCAGGGGAGAAGAAAGCTCTGGCATACAAACCCAAGTGGTTATTGTGCCCATGTATTTCTTTTGTTACGTTGCAGCATTGAAGCTAGGTCCAGAGTCCTTCAAGTTTGACGGCGCAGCAGAGGCGGTGGCGGTGCGGCAGGCCGAGAAGTATTACATCCTCCGTCCCGAGGTCATCGAGACCTACTGGTACCTGTGGCGGTTCACTCATGATCCAAGATACCGGCAGTGGGGCTGGGAAGCAGCTCTGGTAAATAAAGCAGTTCCTCATTTCCTGGGCAAGAGTGGGACATCAAGTCCTTCTCTAGTGTCCCTTCATCACGTTCAGTGACTGGGGGGCTATTTCCGTTTATCTGATGGAAGGCTCTTTTAATCAATTTAAGTTTCTTAAGCAGCAAAAGTAAACCTTAGACTCCAGTTTAGTTCTCTGTTAGAAGTATTCACCTACTAGTACTAACTCATTTTTATTGAATAACTATAAAGAATCATTTAAAAGGCAATTCCCCCCCTATGATTATAGACTTTCTATACTTCCCTATTAATGCTCAAACTCAAAAAAAAAAAAAGCCATTTGTAAAATTGCCCAGATTCCCAGCCTGGGTAGGTTACCTATTCATTTCAGCCTATGTTCCGAGTAATTCCTTAGTGGATCACCATGGGAAGGATCAGTGAATTGTTACAAATGTATATATATATATATATATGAAATGAGGAATTTTGAATGGTTAGTAAGTAAAGAAAACGAGTGGTTTACTCTTACCATACTTGTCTTTGAGAGAACGCTTGGCCTCAGTACCTGGGGAGAAAGAAAATTATTAGTCTTTCTGTGAAAGTATAGCTTATTCCTGAGAGGGAGGGGGTGTTTTTTTCACTGAGATACACTGATTATGATAAATAGTAGTAATAACGATGAATATTCATATTTAAATTATGTAACTTAAGCCTATAGTATGGATAGAATGAGGTAATTCCAGGTGAGATAAGTGATGTTAGGAAATTGCTCAGACAAGAACATTCAAGGTATGTTCTAGGTCAGAATGTGGACCAGTTTATGTAAAAAGAAGGTTTCACAGTGGCAACCAGAGAGAGGAGTTTGAAGTCATTGTGTCAGTGGCCTTATGTGCCAGATCAAGGGATGTATACCTTACTCAGTGATTGAGGAATAGCACACACACACACACACACACACACACACACACACACACACTTCTCTCAGTTACTGTGTAGGTGTTCCTCATGGGCATGGACGTCCTTGACCTATCTATAAAGCCCATCAGATCTTTTTCCTCACCACCTCCTCCTACCCACCAAAGCTCTCAAAGAATCTGTTATAGGGCTACTAAAGGTTTCTCAAAGGGGGAGGAACTACTAAAGGCTTTTTAGTGGGAGGTAACAAAACAAAAGGATCTGGTTGTAATCTGCAAATGGATGGGTTTTGGAGACCCCTGCAGTAATCTGGGCATACCGTAATAAAGACTTGAACTAAGGTGAGGACGCTTACATGTCGTTTGTCATTCAGACCTGGATAGTCCTCATGGAGTTTAACAATAATAAGAGAATGGTAAGGGAAGGTGGTTACACGAACAGGAGCCGAGGCAGCTTTTGTACATGCTGCTTTTCCACCTGCGTCCAGAATCAGCATCGTAGCTGCTAGGGAACCTGTGTGCCGCCGTTGAGGAGAGAGCCCAGCTGTTGCCACAATGGCTTGGGAGCAGGACACACACACTTCTGGTGGTAGCAGTGGATTACTAATGCAATTTTCAAACATATTTTCTCTAGGGGCAATGGATGGGTAAAGTAATCCTGCAGTGATCTACTTGACTATCCCCTAATATTTAATGGTTCTTTTTAAGAGGAATAAGGGAGATAGATCTGAATCGGGGGTGAGGAGTGGTGGCAGAAACTTCCTCTCATTGAGAAATACTGGGGTAATTTCTCCTGTTCCTAAGGTCCTTTTTTCCTGTGCCCCTTCTTAATGTATGGCCCAACTCTTATCCACCAAAAACAGGTTTGACAGACTCAGACTTTAACCTACATCTGTCCAAATTTGAATTAACAGGAGTTTGAATTTTGCTTTAATAGCTCATATGGACACACACAAACTCACAAGTGTAAAGAACAAGACTGAAATAGTTAGGCTTTAAATTCAACTTTCAAAAGTGTGTGTGATGAGAAAGGGGGTAGAGGTGGAGACAGAGAAGAAGGATGCATATCTTAAATAGAATTTGCTTGCTTGCCCAACCACTGGCCTCCCCTGTTGGGTGCAAAGAAAGTAAAGGGAAGATGGGCGGAGACAGAACAGGGGTATCTCAGGTCTTCTGTGGCTTTAGCTATTCCATGTACCTACTTGAACTTCCAACCACTTGACTATATTTTGCGTGAAAATTAGCCTTCAAGAAGTGACTCTAAGTAGTTTAAAGATTAGCCGTGCCTCCCGGCTCCTTCCTCTGTATTCTTCAACTGCTCTGATAGTTTTTGTGTGGGTAAAGACACATACTCATTGTGCCAAACACGGTGTTTAAAAACTCTTCTATTTAAAATATGTTTCAAATATTTAGATAGAGGAAAGTACCAAACCCTTTGGTAAGAAGACTTGAAAACCCAGCTGTAATCAAAATGGAACTATATAAAAAGAACAGTTTGATTAAGAAAACACTTTCATTGTTAATTAGCTTTTCGTGAGAAAGGAGGAAGACCAGAAGAGTGAGAATAGTGGTGAGAACAGTGACCACACTTTCATTCCGCAGTATCGTGGGTCAGGCAGGGAGAGAAGTCCACTTGTGCTTTCAGCTTTCATGAAAGGGTTAGTTCTGGGATGTGTCATACCTGTACAAGCAGGATTTTTGGTTGCTTTGAATTAAAAACAGGATTTTGAATAGATTTCATTTGATTAAGTATGTTGTATTTAGACATGTGCAAAGATGCAAAAAGAGGTATAAATTAAGAATTTTTACTCCCAGTCAGTAGTTAATAATGTGGAGCAAATTACTCGACCTCAGTTTTCCCAACTGACAAGTAAAGCTAACACAGCCTCGTAGGGTTGTTGGAAATGTAAATGGTGATGCATTAAAGCTCTTAGGAGAGCCCTCAGCACAGTCAGTACTTCGTAGCTGCTAGCCCTGGGTGTTGTAGTCATTGTAGTAGGTGTGGGTGGGCGCTTCCCGCCAGTGGGTGCCACCTGTAGTGCCTAACTCGTAGAATTACGATAATACCATCTCTGTCATACTGTATGTTTGCAGTAAATAGTGTCTCGTTGCTGTTACTATGTGGAGCTCCTAAGTAATGCTTTCTTTTAGCATGTTTGGATTATTGTTTATCCTTGGAAGTCATAAAATTGCATTTAAAATGTTTAATTTAAATTGACGTCCCTCGAATTGTCAGAATTATTGTGTCATACAGGTCTCGAATCCAGTGTGAACAGCCTAAATTTGACTCCTAAGTTAGAAAAATGTAAGATGTCTTAAAAAGATTAAAGAGTTTTGAAGAGGGAGAAATTCCACAGGAAATAGAGTACCTTAGTCAATTTTTCCAGAGGGAACTATTTCCATTTGATCATAAATTTTGTTCTTAAACTGTCAAATTCTCATAGAGAGCTCTGTGAACTTTTGACTGTTGTCCCTTAACTTGACCATGAAACTTGAAATTTGTGGCATCGACTCTTTTGTCTGGCCTCTCTCACAGGCTATCGAGAAGCATTGCCGAGTCAGCGGCGGGTTTTCCGGGGTGAAGGACGTGTACTCCTCTACCCCCGCACACGACGACGTGCAGCAGAGCTTCTTTCTTGCTGAGACCTTGAAGTGAGTAGAAGCCTTTTTGAGAATGTCGTCTTGTAGGCTGGTTTTGCTGTATGATGACTGCATGATGAGTTATGGCTAATATGTTACACTGGATTTTATTGCAAATATCTTTTTATTTAATTGGGTCTTAGATTTTTAGCTCCATCTCAAGAAGAATGTCTTAGACCATGAGGTAGATACTTTGTCACGTAAGAGTTTAATGCCTTTATTTTGTCCTTACTTCTTTAGTATGCATTAGAATCATCTGGAAGACTTTTTAAAACACAGATAACTGAGCCATCCCTGCAGTCTCTGATTCAGTAGCTCTAGGGTAGAACCTAGGGATTTGCATTTCTGACAAGCTTCCAGGTGGTGTGGGTGATGCTGGACCGGGAACCACACGTAAACTCCCTGCTCTAGCTAATGAAATCTAGTAGGAGTAATCATGGTGTTTTGATGGTGCTAGAGGATATCTGGCCATAGCCACCCATCCTTTCAGTGGAGCTTCCCGTAAGGATACACCTGAAGGGAACGATGGAAAAGAAAAAAGAACTGAATTATTGGGCTTGTACTCAGAGCTCTGGCACAGCTCCCTGTGTACTGACTGGAAGACGGTGGAGGCCTTGAGCACGTCTCCTTCCTAAAGATTACACAGTAAATAGTTGTTGATGTTTTCTCGTAAGCTTCATATTTCTATTTCCCGTCTGTCTGTGCCTGAATGCCTCATAAACTCAGTTTGTTCAGAAAAATGTGTAGTTTTTAGTCATTGTTCAGGTTGCTTGAGGATAAATCAGTAGACAAAAAGTACAAAAATTTCTACTTTCCTGGAGTTTACGTGCTAGTATACTTCTAGCTTACATTTTGGTATATAACAATTGAAACTGTCTCAAACTAAGTTTCTTATCCTAATGGTCATTTTACTTCAGTTTTTCTTTTATTATTTCTAGTACTCTGACTGTCCTACCTTTTCAGTGTGTACATTATAATTTACTTTTTCTCCTTTTAATATATCACTGTCTTTATGACTCTTGTTACATTTCTTTCCATATCTGCAATTGACCCTAAGCCCACTCTTATCTGCTGAGATGGTTTAGAAGTCTGCTTGGTGGTCGCTCTGGGCCTCCAACAGGCTTTCCTGTGGGACTCACCCTGCGTGATTAGGCTGCCGGTGCGCGGTGGCTGAAGGAGACTGGCAGAGGAGACCACGGGGGCTGTGGTTTTGCACCTGCTACAGCCTGGCCAGACGAGCATGTCAGAATAAGTTTCTTGGCTCTCAGTTATCACGTCTGTAAACTGTAGAATTGGACCCAAATGATATAAGAGCTGTTTTATTTTTTTCAGACCAGAAAAATTTTAAGAATAAAATATAAATGAGTATGTCTGTATCTATTTCACCTAGATCTACCTGTTGTTAATTTTTGCCACATTCCCCCACTCCTGTATATTTATATGTATATATACATACACAATTTTACTATTTATTTATTAAAAATATCTTTGCTCTGTAATTTGAGTTAAAAGGTTTCTGATACTTATACACGCATTTTCAAGAAAAGGGCATAATTCTATGTAATCACAGTACAGTCATCACACTTAGGAAATTTAACTTTCATATAATACTATTGTTTAATATGTAGTCCATTTTTAAATTTCTCAGTTGTCCTAGTAATGTACTTTAAAACTATTTTTTTAACCCCCAAAGGATCTTTGCTGCATTTGGTTGCCGTGTCTCTGTTGTCTTCTTTAAAAACCTAGGACAAAGTTTCCTTGCTTTTATGACATTGACATAGTATTTAGGCCAGTTGCTTTGAAGAATGTCCCTCAGTTACATATTTGTGATTGTCTCCTTATGATCAGATGCAGTTTAAAGATTTTTGACACAAACACTATCAAAATGATGTATTCTCATTGCACTCTTTTTAAAGAGACACATGATAACAGTTTAGCACCTAGTTGGTGATTTTAAGTTTGGTCATAAAGTTAGATTTGATTATAAGGTCGTGTAAAGAATCTTTTTTTTATAATTAATAAGTGATCTGTGGAGCGATCACTTTGAGACTGTTGACTGTCCTTTTTCCAACAGTCTCTCACCCAGTGTTACTAGCATCCTGCCTGAATCAGATACTGCGGTAGTAGTGGTGAAGTGCTCCTTTTGAGGCCCCTTTTAGCCTTAAAAAGAAATTACTGTGATTTTCCAAATTTATATACCACTTTCTTCATATCACTTTCCTCCTGCTCAAAAGCTGCCATGATTCATTCCTTCCTAGCTTCATTTCTCATTTCTTTTACTTACAGATTCTGTCCTTAAACCAAGCTTGTCTGTATTCAAATATTCATGTACATAAACATACATGTTATTTATTTCTCTGCATGGCATTGTCTATTTCATATTTTATTGGTTCTGGCAGGAATACCTTTACCCTTTCCGTCAGTTAATGCGCCTCTCATTTTAAATTTAGTTCAGATCTCGCCTTTTGCAGATTGGCTTTCACAATCCATTTTTAAATGCCTCATCGGTGCAGAACTGGAACACTTTAGCACTTGGGATAGGGCTGCAAATGTGGGGCACTGCTGGCTTTCTCCTTCCAGTGTGTACATGGAATAGCCCCAGTTGACCTCGATAATTTTCCCTGCCGAGTTCAAGAAGGATCCTTCCCGACACAGTGCTCTAAATAGCCAGTTACACATATGTATATAAAATACTTTCAGAAAAACATACATATGAGTACATTTGGATTGATACAAGTAGAAAAGGTCAAACAGGAGGAATCATGCAGATAATTATAATGAAACCTAGGCTAAGGAAATTGTAACAGTTGAGTGCTGCATTCAGCACCGAGCTTCCTGGCAGCTAAAGCAAAAAGGGACCATCCTGCTCAGTGTCATTATTATCTTCTTGAGTTGAGAGAACATGTTACTTTGACATATGAAACAAAAATTTTCCCTGCTGCTAATTAGAAGATGACTTAATTTGCTAGTTCATTATTTTAAAAAATATTGAACTATTAGGTGAACCATATGAAATTGCTTGTTTGAAAGTCAAAACCAGCTGAATACTAATGACTTTGTATGTTTCAACCTAATACATAATGACAAATATCTTCAAACATTGATGTTCTAGAAGATGCAAAAACACTCCTAATGTACTTACTCTGTATAAAAACTGATGACATAATATTAAAATGCAATTGAATCAAGACATTTCTGTGAAGACTAATGTAGTTGTAGGTTTATATTTTTCTTATTATTAAGATAGAGCTTAAAATTGTAGAGGAGTGAAGAGGAGGCTGACTCCGCAGAATTTTCTCAAATACCAATTAATTCAAATAGGCTCTTGTCAGAAGCTGAGTAACTATTAATGGAAGTTGTGCATTCCATCAAGTAGTTGAAATGCATTGTGAATTCATTAAAGAGTAACAGTCCACGTGTTTTAGCGACCAAGAAAGATGAAAGGACACTGAGCAGGGTGCTTCCTTCTTGCTTTAGCTTACTATTAATTACATGATAAAAATAATACGTGGGTATGGCAAATGAAGTTAATAGTGTGGAACAGAAGAAATGAACAGTAAATTTCTCTGTGCCACACACCTAGCCTCACTTCTCAAAGATCACAGTTATTAAACAGTTCTTGATATATCTTTTTAGAAATTTCTGGGTATGTGCCAACATATAAAAACACATATTCATGAAGTATATACCCTTTTAATAGCCTTTTTTTTTCTCCACAGTTGTTTTGTATACTTACTGTTCTGAAACTTGAACTTTCCATCTTGCTCCAGAAGACACTTCCATGTGGGCCCACAAATCCACTGAGGGACGGCATGCCATAATGTGTTGAGTCCGCGGTGCCTAGTTGTTAGGTGTCGGGCTGGTCTAGGTCTTTGCCGATACGAGAGTATTGCAGTGAGTGCCCTGGTACGTGTGTCTCGCTTCCTGTGCGAATATAACTATTGGATCGATTCCTAGAAGTAAAGTGGCTAGGTCAAAGGGCACACACATTTGAATTATGATAACTTTAATTAAACAGAATAAGTCTAGAGAGCTGATCTCTTCCCAAAATTTCTCACAGGTGGAAAGCTCTTGAAGTTCAGTGGGGAAAATATGTTTCACAAAGTTACCATATTTTGCTGTGTGTAATATGCTCCTGGGTATAACGTGCACCCCTGTTTTAGTGCTCTCCATGTATAATGTGCATCCTTACTTTTACCTCAAAAATTTGGGCAAAAAGTGCCCATTATGCACAGCAAAATATGGTAACCACTGAGAAATGTTGGAATTGAGGGTGTTCTGAGAAGTGAAGAAACGTGTAGACAGTACTTGATAGCTAAAGGGAGGTCTGAATGAGCAGGCTTTTTAAAAAGTCCATCTTAAATTATTTTGAATTTTAAGTGATTAAGAATAAGCTCAGAGAAGAGAATAAATCACTTTAAAAATATTTTTCTAATATTGGTTAAGAACACTGTAAGTCAAACAGTCAGAGGTTCTTACGAAGTTAATGGGGATAAAAATTTCAGCATTTGCTCACCTTTTTAAACTGTTATTTCCTGGGATCCTTAATTCCACCTCTGTGTTCATTATATAGATTTGAGCTCTTTTTTTAATCTACTAAGTAAGTGGTGATTAAAACTCAGAGATGATACAGTGTAATATAGGAGATAATTCATCAAATGAATACCTAAGTGCCTCATATATGCCATTGCTGCTTGAGGGATGCATCCTGATATCAGGAACTTAGAAATCACGTTTACACTCTACCTTGTAACTGCTAAATTCTTTGTGTACCTCCTGTGCCCTGTCTGTATGCCCTATCTGTGTATGTGTGTGTATCATCTGTACTCTCCTTTTCTTTCCCCTATCCTGCTTTATTTTTCTTTACATCTATAACCAGCTGACATGTATGTATGCTTGTCGTTCTCTGTCAGTAGAATGTAAGCTTCAAAACTATAGGGACTTTTCCTTTTAACTACTCTCATGTCCCTGGCACCCAGCACATAGTGCAAGAGGGACTCAGTAAATACGTGTTGAGTTTCCTGGATACCTCTTTAGTCCGTGTTAAGTAAGAAGAAGTTGGCTCTTTGTATCTGTACTCTGATCACTCTTTAGTGGTAGGCTTTTTGTTTTTTGTTTTGGGCTAGAAATAAATGATAAAGGTTTTTTTAAAGGTCTTAGGGTTTGCAAAGAGAAGCATGGCTAGGCAAAAACCCAGAACTGTT
This sequence comes from Macrotus californicus, assembly GCA_007922815.1. Classification (NCBI taxonomy): domain Eukaryota; kingdom Metazoa; phylum Chordata; class Mammalia; order Chiroptera; family Phyllostomidae; genus Macrotus; species Macrotus californicus. Next base: position 114,985 of record VMDR010001490.1, on the reverse strand, counting down.
CTGAAGAAGAAAAGTTAAGACTTGTTAAAATAACAACTGCGTTCTTGAAAGCAATTAGTCCCACGTTCTTAGCCCTGGGATTGGTTCAGGATGGTTATCAGTAAGATGTCAGGTGGTCTGGATAGGTGAACATTCTTTTCTTCATCCTTCAAGGGGGTAGTCAGATGGTTATCCGGAGGTTTGATGTACATCCGGGCATTGCTGCAGAACTGGAAAGTTCAAAAGTTTAAGTTCCTAGGCTAGTTAAAACAAGAATAGAATAGTTTCCTCATACCTCAACCTACTTGATTTTAGTCATTTAACAGTTTGACCATAGTGACTCCAATTTATATAGTCACTCGATGCCTCACATTATGTAAGTTTAAGGTGTACAATATACTGATATGGGATATATTATATATTGCCATGGTTACCCCTGGGGTGTTAGCTAACGTCACTTAATTGCGATTTCTTTTTTGTGTGAGAACATTTAAGATCTGCTCTTAGCAACTTTCAAGAACATAATACACAACGTTAACCATAGTCACAATGTTGTGCGTTAGGTCTCCTGAACTTCCTCAAACTCCTAACCAGAAGTTGGTACCTTTGACCAACATCTTTCTAAAGTCCTCACCCCACGCCCCAGCTCTTGGAAATCACCATTCTATTCTGTTTCTACATAGGTCCGGCTTTTTTAGATTCCGTGTACGGATGGTGTGCAGTGTTTGTTTGTCCGTCTGATTTATTTCACTTAATGTCCTTAAGACCCATCCATGCTTTCCTGAACGGCAAGATTCCTTTCCTTTTTATGGCTGAAGAATAACTCGTTGTATGTGTGTGTACTACCTTTTCTTTATCCATTCATCTGTTGATGGACACTTAGGTTGTTTCCGTACCTTGGCTATTGTGAATAATACTGCCAGAAACACAGGGGTGCAGATATCTGATATCTTGTTTTCATTTCTTTTGGATGTAAACCCAGAAGTAGAATTGCTGGATTATATGGAATTCTATTTGAAATTTTTTTAAATTTTATTTATTTATTTTTAGAGTGAGGGGAAGGGAGGAAGGAAGAGAGGGAAACACCAGTATATGGTTGCCTTTTGCGTGCTCCCCGCCGGGGACCTGTCCTGCAACCCAGGCGTGTGGCCTGACTGGGAATCCAGTCAGCAACCCTCTGGTTCGCAGGCAGTATTCAATCCACTGAGCCACACCAGCCAGGGCTATTTTTAATTTTTTGAGGAACCTTCATACTGTTTTTTATAGCAGCTGTACCAATTTATATTTCTACCAACAATGCTCAAGGGTTCCCTTTTCTCCCTGTCTTCTGCAATACTTACCTCTTAGCTTTTTGATAATAGCCATTCTGATAGGTGTAAGGTGACATCTCATTGTGTTTTTGGTTTGCAGTTCCCTGAAGGTTAGTGATGTTGAGCATCTTTGCAAGTACCTGTTGCCATCTGTATGTCTTCTTTGGAAACTTTGTTTATTCAGTTCCTCTGATCATTTTTAAAAATGGATTGTTTTTGTTGTTATCGAGTTTTATGAGTTCTTGATATATTTTAGATATTAACCTCTTATCAGATATATGAGTCGCAAATATTTTCTTCTATAGGTTACCATTTTGTTTTATTGTTTCTTTGTACTCAAACTTTTAGTTTGATGTAGTCTTATTTATTTTTGCCTCGTTTCCTGTGTTTTTGATGTTAAATCCAAAATATTGTTGTCAAGACACGTTAAGGAGCTTTTCTGCTATGTTTTCTTCTATAAGTTTTACAGTTCTAGGTTTTTAAGTAGAAGCTTTTAATTGCTCTTTTTAAAAAATTTCTTAATTGAATTTTTAGGCATTCTGTGGTCCTCTTACATAAAATTTCAAATTGCTCCCTTGTTCCTTATCATTTCACCTTACTTTACCTCTTTGCCTACACCAATCTCCTAACATGCCACATAGTTTCCTTAGGTGTTCCCCAGCTAGAATATAAACTCCATGAGGGCAGTGATTTTTATATGTTTTAATGGTTATTGTTTCCCCATCGTGTATGGTGAGGCCACACATTCATGTTTCTGTATTCAATATTTGTGAAATAAAGGAGCAAATCATTTGATTCCAAGAGAGATAGCTGAAAAACAGTGATTTTATAAGATTTTTGCCCAAAATCGGATAGGAGAAAAGAATAATAGATCTATTTCAGTTCCTGGTTGGGGCTCAGGGCTTGAACTCAGAATTCAGTTAGTGCTAGGAGATAACTAGTAATGAATGGGTCAAGGAATTTATATAGCAAGCAAAAAAGGCCCAAGGCAAGATGGGGAAAGTTAGGGCGCGAGGGCCATGGGTCTCTTTTCAGTAGGGTCAAAGGTTCCCATGCCCACATGAAGGGGAAAAGCAGAAACAGTACACACTATGGTTACAAGTTACACAAAGTTGGTAAACCTAGCACAGTGGTTCTCAAAACTTGAGCCTCCATCAGAATCACCTGGAAAGCTTCTTAAAACAGATTGCTGTGCTGCATCACCAAAGGTTCTGATCAGTAGGTCTGGACTGGGGTCTGAGAATTTGTATTTGAACAAGTTCCCAGGTGATGCTGATGGTCTGGAGGGTCACACTTTGGGAACCACTGATACTGGTGACTTAGTATTAAGCAATTAGAGGTGGAGGAATTTTGTATGACAAAGAACAGTATAAAGACTAGCTAGTACACCATGAGGTCAGGTGGGCACATCATTGTTCAGCTATTTTATGTGGTCCAGTCTCCTCAGATGGTATACTGAGGGCCAGAACCCTGGTCTCCACGTTTTTACGTCCCTCTTAGTACCTGTCACAGATCGCAATGCCATCCAAATAGCAGACTGTAGGGAACACACACACACACACACACACACACACAGAATTCCACTTGCACTACTTAAGTATTTTTTCCATTTTTAGAACTGTGTACTTAGCAGTATTTTCGTCAGTATTTTCCAAAAGTGGAGGCAGCTACAACCCAAAGTATTCTTATGTAGCAATAACAAATAATGTTATTCTTCCCCATCCTTTACCATTAGTCTTTGTTTCTCAACTTTAGAAGTCAACTTTATTGACTTACTATAAGCATACAGCTTACTGCATTTTGGCAAATATATAAGCCTGGGTAACTACCACCCTAATTAATGTTTCCATCCTAGTTTCACAGTGAGTTCCACCCCCCACAAACACATAGCTCTCTGTAACTAGAGGTTGCCTCTTCTGGAGTTTCATATAATTGGAATCATGCAGTATGCTGAAGTAATTGAATTTCTATGTGCATATGCAAAAATCAGCTCAAAATGGATCATAGATCTAAATTGAAAACCTAAAAATAACCCCAACTTTTAGTAGAAAACATAGAAGAGAATTGGGGGACCTTATGGTGGGAAAAGGTTTTTTCAGATATTGCTCCAAAGGCATAATCCATAAAAGAATGAATTGATCAATTGGTGTAAAATTTAAAACCATCAACCCTTTGAAAGATGAAAGAAAATGAAATGGAACGATAAAAAGTGGCTACAATATATGCAGACAATAAGATAACGTGGAACCCTAGTTAAAACCAGGAAGAAGAGTTGAAGTGTCTCACTGAGGATTATAAGGATGACAGGTGAGCTCAGCGTCATTAGCGCAGAGTAGACCTACCATGGGATACCGCTCCACACCTGTTAGAACCTCAGAGTAGGCCCACACCTGAGAGATGTCTGCTTTTGCTTTCTGACTTTGGGCTTTTTGTGTGAAGATGTAAGGCATGGAGCATCTTGTAATTTTGAGGAAAAAGTCAAGAATATTACAAAAATCTTAACTACTGGAGGAAAGTTTTTTTTTTAATTTTTTTTTTTTTTTTTTTTGACAGGGGGAGTGGGGTGCTCTCTTCCTTGATGTTTACATTTCAAAGACAGAGCACCCTGGCCTTTAAGGAAAACATTGCTGGATTATAAAACTGACAAGAGGTTGATTTTGCTTTTAAAAAGATTTACATACATATCAAAGGGATAAGTACAAGCGTTGTCAAGGCACCAGGAAAATTTTAGTATTTTTTTCACTGACCTTTGCAAAACTGGGGGCTGTGACCATTTTTTACTGCTGACGTTTAAACCACCCTTTGTCACCTCTACCTCTGGGCTGCTGTGTGAGACAACCCAGTTGTGTGTGTGGCTCAGGTATCCTGTCTCCTGGAAGCAAAACCCCCCTGACTTACGTGAGCCCTGAAGGCGGAGGAGAGTGAATTCCCCTTGACAGTGCTCCCGTACATCTCAGGAGGAAGCCTAACCCGGCATAGCACAGCAGAAGTGCCTGCCGCCGTCGGCTTGTGCTCGAGAACTGCATGTGTGCTTTCCATTTAAGTCCACGACGAACCCGTGCTTCTTCCATGTCTTTTCTTCCCCACCGCTTCAGCAAGTTTAAGGTCTGACAAAAGATGTGGAGAAGGGCACAGAGAGGACGACCTCTTCGAGAGATTAATAATTGTATGTTTTAATGCATCACCTTTTCGAATATCATTCCACTGGTTATCTTTCACTTAATTTGATTTCTAACCAGTCAGTTCCAAAGACATTATTTAAACAGTAGAAGAATAAATAAGTGGAAGTTTTAAATAAATTCTTTTTCAAAGTCTTTTGTTTTCTCTAATGAGGCCCTGGCAGTCCTGCCTGCAGGGCTTTTTGTACTCGTAGCGCCATCTGTCTGCCCATAATACACCCCCCCTGCTGTTGGTCCACGAGAAAAAGAATAAAGGGGTCGTTAAGGCCCATCGGACAAACGAGCGTAAAGGGCTGAGTAAGAACATGATTCCACTTGGCTGGTTCTGTTAGCCTTCACCTTTGCTCTGGGGACACTTCAGTGTCTCTCCTCCGACCGGGTGGCTTCCTTCTGAAAAGTTCCCTAGTCAGTTACTGGGCTGATGGTTTCCAGCACCACCAGCTCCTCTGACTGTGCCGTCTTTACGCAAGAGGAAGAGAAAAGAGATATATGTGAATAGCACTTAAAAATAGCTCTAAAAGGCACCCAAGACATCCAGCGAAACTGAAGTACCTAATAGAACCTTTTTATATACCTACAGGCGTCAGTCAGTGTCATTTGTAATGCATTATCTCTAACCTTGAACTGTAGTTTTAAAAAAGCCTTTATTAGAAGTAAAAAAAATCTAGCAGTCTGATAGCTAATTTAAATCATAGACTTTTCTCAACTTTCACAGCAAAGATTGTGCTTTTCCGATTGTTCTATTTTTACACTCCAGGTGTAAATTTAAATCAGTAATAGTATACCATGTCCTTGACATCCTCTTCTGAATTTATAATCCAAAGTTAAAAAGAGCTGTATGGCTATATTGCTTTAATTTTAAACAGTGACTTTGTAATACATTTTTGAGGGTGCGCTGTGTATCATTTAAGCTGAGGGGCAGCCCCTGCTCTCCAGCATTACTTGATGCTGCCAGAAGGGGTCAGCCTTGCTCCAAACCCCTGCCACCAAGCAGCCGTGCTTGAGGTCCAGAGGCATGGAGAGGAGGGGTGGAAGTGTATTGTTTTCCTGGGGCTGCCTAACAAATCACCACATGCTTGGTGGCTCCACAGAAGGTTATTCTCTCACAGTTCTGGAGGCCAGAGGTCGGAAATCAGTTTCCTCTAAAGCTGTCCCCTGGCTCATGGCAGCACAGCTGCAGTCTTTGCCTCTGTCTTCATCTGGCCTTCTTCCCTGTGTGTGTCTGGGTCCACACCTCCCCCTCCTTGCTCTCGTAAAGACACACGTCGTTGGATTTAGGGCCCACCCTAAGTCTAGAATGGTTTCACTTCAAGATCCTGGAGACCCTGTTTCCAAATAAGGTCACGTTTGGGCCCTCTAGATGGAAGTGAAGGTGGGGGTGCACTATTCAACCCTCTGCAGTAGTATTTAAGATCCTTTAAAAAATAGCATTTTTTGTTCTCTAAAATGTTCACATTTGCTATCTTACTCATTTTTTTAACACCTGTGTTTACATGAAGTACTTCCACAGCATCTCCATGGAAGGGAGTCATTCTTCAGGAAACTCTTGTGTCTTCTCTCTTTATTCTTCACTCACTCCTCTTCCAAGAAGTGGTGACCCATTAGCCCATGTTTAACCGAGAGACAGGCGGAGACGTGGACTTCACAGAGCATAGCTTTCCTGGACAGGTGTGTGCCCAGACGCCGAGAGCTGGCGCTTCTGGTCCCCGTGTAGTAAGCAGGCCCCACCAAGTCTGACTTTGCAGCTCTGACGTCCCTGCCTGCAGCCGCGTAGATGGATCAGCCGAGCGGGGTCTCAGGGTCTGGGGTCAAGGAGAGAGGCTGAAAGCCCTGCCGCTCTCCCTTCCAGCGTTGTCACAGTTGATGCGCAGTCTCCACCGGCCTTGGTGCTGGGTGTTTTTACTCTGTCATCCAGATCTGTGACAGTGGTCAGAAAAGGTAGTAAAGTACCTGTTTGTAAAACAAACAGATTTTAGCTAAAACACTGTAAAGGAATTCTTCAGTGAAGCCTAGTAAGGCCCAGCTAGTCATCGTCAAGGTGAAGAGTTAGAACCCAGATTTCCTGACTCTGTGTAGTTCGTTTCTTATGCTCACTGTCATGACCACTGTCATGACCCGCGCCCCAGAATTCAGATCCGGATCTGCCCACCATGGCAGCTCACAACCATTGTGTGTGCTAAGTCTCTCGTTTTTGATTTCTGTGTAACCTCTCTGGCTTGCGTTTCCCCTGGGTGTCGGGGGCGGGGGGTGGGGGTCAGGAATCCTTGCCTTTCTATTATAAACAGTGCTGTTACCAATGAAGAGAAATTAACAATGACTAGACCTCCTGTAAGTCCATGTTTCTGCAGCCTGTTGAATACTTTGCAGCACCTGCAAGACGGCTAGTGTTAGGTGTGCAAAAGCTCCTGCTGTGTCCAGATATACTGTGCTTTACTTCTTTCCTTCAGTGTTTGTTTACAAATGTCAGTGAATAAATTTCTAGTTACACTACGTAAGCTGCCGAAACATATGGTTGATAGGTTACTTTTAAAAGAATGTCTGAAAAATTATAAAGTTGTTTGTCTTTACGCCACTTTATAGCCCGTTGTCTCATGTGCTTCAAACCGGTACGTGGAACTTGGTTTTTAGCTCTCTCATTTCAGAGGTCTCGCGCTGCGTACGGGGTTTCTTAGGCGCTGCTCTGGAACACACTGTCGTTGTGTTAAGATCGTCTGAGTGGCTGGAGTCCATCCTTTGTGTTCTCTGGTGCAGCTGCTCAAGGAGGTTATTGGTGTCCTCTGCCACCATAACCGGGTCACTTGATCTTCCTGTTGAATTCTAACTGAAGCTCGTTTCTCTTCCCTTTATTTTCAGGTATTTGTATCTGCTGTTCTCCGGCGATGACCTGTTACCTTTAGACCACTGGGTGTTTAATACAGAGGCTCACCCTCTGCCCGTGTTGCATTTAACCAACACCACACTTCCAGGAAACCCTGCTGTTCGATGAGAGCAGCTTCAGCAAGACCTTCTCACCTGTGTTCTGTTTACATGGACCGCTATGGAAGTTAATCCGAGAGGGGACTTCTGAAAACCTGAACCTCTGACGTCAACTTGACAGGGTGAAACGTGACTCATTCCCCGCAGACTTGTCCACTTGTAGATATCTCAACTTTGAAATGATTCCATTTTATACCTGACCAAACATACTCCGCTGTGTGTAGGACAGAGACCTCGAGCGCTTTGATTCTTACGGAGATGGTCACAGTTAGGACGGTACTGTTTAGAGTCCTGGGCTCTGGAGGCTAGACTCTCTAAGAATAAGCCGAGTGTGGAGCGTCACAGCAGGAGTTAGAGAAGGCCTTGACACCAGTTTATATGTCTCCTCCCAAAGGGGAACAGCTTTCAAATCAAACATGTACACATTGTTCAGCCCTTTTTCCTCCATTTTTAATAATGGAGTGAACTAAAATAAACACGAACAAAAGGACAGTGCAACTGGATCGGCAGCAAGAAGACTTGGAAGAGGAACAGAAGTACCTACCCCTATCTGAATTTTCAAGTTCCCCATTGGATGAGCAGACTGGCAACCATTTCAAATCCCAATCTGTTCCATTGAAATTCCTTAGTTAAATTTCGTTCTCTCTGGGGGCATGATCTGACAGAGAATATCCTTCAAGTCTGTCTCCATATAGAGTCATCATTGTCAGAACCGCTAATTGTGAGCCTGGGTTCGGGCTTTTGTGCATGTCGTTCAGTCTCGTGTTGGCAGCATGACAAAAAGTGGGGAAATGTGCAGTTTTTGCCTTGAAACCTGTTCGAAGAGAAAGTGTTGGTTTTGTTGGTAGGAGATTATTTTTCCAAACCAGCAAATCTACCAAGTAAATGTAAACCATTTTAACCTCATTATAACCTTAGTAGAGTCCCTCAACTTACAACTTTATTTATATGGCTTGGCAAAATCCACTGTCAACTCTGAATTTACCATGGTGAACCACATTACTTTCATATCTTATTGAGTAAAAAACAAGACACAATAGAGTGGAACTTCCTCAAATAGTCTCTCATCTGAAAGAGGGATGTGGATCCTTTATTATCACATCAGATGAGTGAGATTTTCAAAAATATTTTTATGTAAAAATAAATTTAACTTTTATTTTCTCCAAGAATATTTATAGAAATCCAAAGAGTTAATCAAAATAGCTGCAAAATACTTTTTAGTGATAAAAGTGTGGTGCAATTAATCATATTACACTGAATTTGGGATATAACAGCTAAAGGATTTCCTCATACCATCAATAGATTTTGCAGTGATATTTCTTTTTAAATGAATTAATGTTTCTTTATATTTAGGGGAAGAATTTAAATTTTATCGAGAACTGTATTGTAAGATAAATATCTAATGCTTATAAATTTTCTGTCCCTTGAATTTATGTCACAGTACAAGACACTTTTTCTTCTTTATATTTAATACAAATGGCTTCCATTGACGAGAAAAGTTGGGAGGAGTATAATTAGTCCAGTGTTTACTCTGAATCTGAAGATTTCATGAAACAGTGTCTGTAAGAAGCCCACCTCGGCATTCTGCAGGCATATTTCCTTACTTTGATTGCTTTTCTTTTTAACCTTTCGTGGGCATGTAGATTAAATTGGAAAAGGCTTTATAAATTCATATAACTAAATATTCTCTAAGGGTGATCATCTTACCCCACAAATAGTCAAAAAATCTTCACAGTCAGCAAATGATCAATGGTGGTAACCGCCCAAGATGTTTCAGCATACATAGAAAACAAGGGTGTGGAGCCGGCTACGTTACATAAGTCTTAAAGAGAGCTCAATTTTAGCAAGTATTTTAAAATTGTAATACCTTTTACTACTCGAAAATTGAAATTTTAAATGAGAAGGATAGGTGACTGTAACTTCAGAAGAGAAAGGGTAAAAAAAGTACTTGATTCTCAAAAAAAAAAAAAAAAAAAAAGAGAGAAAAACTTGAGTCGGCAAGGACCCAGATAGCTGTGTTGGTGGCAGTGAACACGCCCTCACTTTGTTTAAAAGAATTCAGAGTAAAGGGCCCTTCTCAGTTCCCAGGAACTCCTCAAGGAATAAGACAGAACCCTCACTCCCAAGTGCTCTGTTGTATTTCTCCAGTGACAAGCTTAGCAGAAGGCAGACACGTGGACAAGCCTGGCCAGTTCTGGAACAAGCACAGGTTTTGAGAGGGACAGTGGGAGGGTCTTCCTCACCAACCCTCTACCTTCCTTGTGATGATGAGAAGACCAGAGCTTCAAATAATGCTTCCATTTTTTTTCTTCTGAATACCAAAGGCAATTAATTAAAGTCAGCTACTAATGACTTGCCAGGGTCATGTTTTATTTTTGTTACGAACTTTTAAAATTATTTCCTTCAAGATCAGTCCTTATGCCATATTCTGCTTAGTTTCCAAGAGCATTCTTTACTTCTCCTGTTCTTGACAGTCCTTTGCATTTTGTAGACCTATTACTCAGGTTAAATAACTTATTACATGCATAAAACCTTCTGCAAAGGGCCTAGAAATGCTCCTTTCCAGGTGTCTCCTCAGAGTGGACACCTTACTTTGTGCCTTTGGCACAGATGTGCAAAGTAGATCAGTTGGTATGTAAAAGAAAATATAGAGACAGTTGAATACCCCTCTAACTTCTATATTTAGTTCTTTTACAATTTTAGAATCACACCTTTTTGTTCAAAGCAGTGTAAAGTTGTTAAGACCAAGGGAATGTGGCCCTAACCAAAAAGAAGTCTCGGTGCAGAAAAATGAGTCCCCCGCCAAAGGTGCCTCCTTTCCGGTGGGCGTGTGCTGCGGCACGTCTGTCTGATGCCGGCTGGTCCCTGTCTTTGAGCAGATGTTCATGTATAACTGAGTATGGAAGGAACGTGTTCCTTTTGTGGAACGTTGACCCTGCTTTTCTGTGGTGTCATCTAGGGCTTCACTGGGTAGATTTTAACCACGCAGTTTGAAATTTTGATCATCTCGTCTCCACTCTCCATTGCCAAAGTCTTTGTCAAAACTACAAGTGTGTTGATAAGAGATTGTGCATGCCGTTCTCATTATGCAACTTCCCCTGAAGCCTGGTTCTCGGAATGAATGCAGGAGTGAGTGAGGGAATGAGTGAGCAGCATGCAGCGTCCACCCCGCGCCAGGCATCACGTGGGGCACTGTCGGGCATCAGCGTTCGCAATTCCACTGGCATTTTCTGTATGAGAGTTGTTTGTACCATTTTAAATGGTTTCCAGTTTGAGTCATGTTTCAAAACTCTTAATTTTATATAGTTCATGGAAATTAAAGAGTAAGAGAAATTGTTTATAATATATTTTAAACAGTGTGCTACTGCATAATCCCAACAGCTATAATTGTAGTTAATAACTAAACTTTCAGAAAATGTCAAAGAAATACTTGATTTCTGATGCACCTTGGGCTAAAATACTTAGAAATAAATGCAAACATTCTTATTTTGCTATATCACTTTAATTGCATAATTAAAAATGAATGTTTTCTAGAAATGCTGGTTATTTTATATTCAAAACTTTTTGTCACGTAATTCATGGGTAAAACTTGCCGTTGTGTATTGGTCTTGCTCTGTGTCCTAATTTATAGTGGTTCCATAATGTTAATATAAAGAAAAATGTACTAAAATACTTCTAAGTTCCAAATAATAGTTCCCAGTAATAGTACTTTGCGTAGTTATTTTTCTTTAGGTTTCCTTACCCTTAAGCTGATGAGCCCAGGTCTCACCCATTCTTTGCATAGATGCACACGTCAACAGTTTTACATGGAGGTTTTCAGCACCGTGGGTTTGCTCATTGACAAAGGGTGGGTAGCTGGTTTCGGCTGCACAACTTCTAAGCAGAATATCTGAGTAACCAAATATGGTCTTGAGATATTTTAATGGACTTATTCTGGTTCAGGAACATCGGTGGTGATGATTTTCTGTTACTTTCGTGGCGGAGATGCTCTTTTTGTCCTGTCATGGCTCAGCAAGCTTTTCTCTGAAGGTCCAGGTAAATGTCTCAGGCTCTGGGAGCCAGCCTGTCTTCTGCTCCACTAAGTTCTGCCCTTGAGACTGGAGAGCAGATGCAGGCAGTATGTAAATGAAGGGGCCCAGCCGTGTTCCAGTAAAACTTTATTTACAAAAACATGGAGGGCTGGGTTTTGCCCATGGGTCACAGCTGTTAATCTTGATCCCAAAGTTTAATTTGTGTAAGACTCTGTAATCTTTGATCTGCACTTTTTCGCTGTGTTTGAGTTGTGCAATTCATTTTTAAAGCAAAACGACGTGTGTATGTGCGAGTGTGTGTATTTGTGCAACCCGAAGCTATATATTTTGTTGTCTTGAAGATAGATATACTCCTGGAGTCTGTCCAGCTTTCAGTATGAGTAACTATCACGAAAGAGGCATATTTTTTGTTCTTGGGGTGTGCTGTCAGCCAATATCCTTGCCTTGTCATTCAGTGCCACAATTCCAGAGTCCCCACGTAAAATGAAGTGTTTCTGTGGTGTCAAAATCGTAATTCTGTCTCAGCTCTACCTGCTCGTTGACCTTTGGACCAGGACTCTGGGTTGCTGGGGCTGCAGAATCCCTCCGCTTGAGTGTTCTTAGAACCCTCTGTTAGGGATGCGATGGCATTTCCAACCTTTGTGCCGCAGAAACCAACCTCTTGAAAAGTTTCAAGCAACAGAAAATGGGTTATGTGTCACTTGGCAGCCACTGTTCCTTTTGGAGGCTGCAGAAGGGTGCTGCCCTGTTACCTCCAGAACTGCCTAAATCTGAGGAGTGCAGAGAAAAACCCTCTCCACAAGGACGGTTCCCCCTCCTCTTCCCTTGGGTAGCTCGTCCGAAACCCTTCACAAGTCACTAGCGTTGTTTCAGAATGTCAGTATGCATCGCACTGAAATTAAAATCTCTCAGTCTCAACCTTACACTTCCGCTGTTTAACAAGTAATCCATTTTAAACTTTGTTCGAGCTCAGCAGAACTCATGAACTGACTCAGCCCCATACTACTAGTGTTGCAATGCAGCAATCATCCTTAGAGATAATAGATGTGTTGCTAAAAAGTTCATCAAATATTTCACGAGTTTTGGAAATTCTAGAGGGGAAGCTGGCATTCTGAGTGACAGGGAGCACACACAACGAGCTGCCTTTCTAAGCCCAACATGCTATGCAGGTCCCGACAGCTCAGTGTGAAAGGGAGCGTTCACACACAGACCCACACGCATTCATCGTGTACAGGATTTAAACCACTGCGGATGTCTTACAGCTGTTCAAATACCACAGAGCTCACTGCAGATCGCATACCAGAAACTCCACAGAGAGAAGCTCAGCTCTCTTGGGGAAAGTTATTTTTTAGAAAATTTAGAAATTAGATTTTTGTTGGATTAATTAAATAACTTATCCCCAGTTTGAATGACTGGATTTGGAAGTTGCAATGCCATTGCTCAATCACACTGGTCTCAAGTTCACCAATACAGTTTTCTTAAACCAGAGGTGGGGTAAGTGTGATCTCCACCATCAGTACCCACTGGCTGCTCCTGAACTGGTTTCCAGTCATGTCCTCCATATGTACTTTTTATAAAGTAAAGGTAATATTGTATATTAAAGGTCAAATAAAGATGTTCTTTAAGTGAAAAGCCTTCGTGTACCCTTCATGTGTCCACACCCCCCCCCCCCCCCCCCCCCCCCCCCCCCCCCCCCCCCCCCGCCCCAGCAGCACAATCCGGCCTTCCTGTTTACAGAGCCTGACCGTCTTCAGTCCCCCATGTTCAGAGAGCACTTCCTTTGGCTCAGTGAATCGGCACATTCCTTATAGATGTTGTAGAAAGATGAAGAGTGGGCTTAAGGGTAATTTTTATTTCATCTGATTTAAAGAAAATGATAGTGTTACTGGCCCTGTTATCTCTAAGACTCAGTCTACTCCAACCTCAGAGATTATCAAGCCTTAAAATACCGAATCACTGGGTCTCATTCACATTAAAATCTGACCTGACTGTGCTTAACTGATTCTTGGACAGAAATAGGCCTAAGGGGCCTGTGAACTAGAATCTGCTAGCCCACCGTGATGCAGAGGATACTTTAAACCCTATATTCATGGAGCATCAAGTAAGGCAATGAGTGGTAAAACCTGGAGTAACAGCCGGTTCATTCTTGAGGCCTAACTCTTCCTGGTACAGTGGATTTCAACTTCATCAAAATTTTAAACTAGGAAATTTACTTTGTGGGTGTATCAAAATTGATTGTGCATTTACCTTTCAGAAACAACTAAAACAGGACCAGATAAAAGAATAAGGATCTCTGAATGCTGATAGTTTGATAAAACCTGGGCCCGTCTGTGCCAGGTACTGACATTTTTCATCATCTTTTCATTAAGTTACAAAAGACTGTCCTCAACATGCAGATGGCACTCATATTAAGAGTATGGGTTCCTCAAGGAAATGAGCATGGGCTGGTGACTGCCAAGGGCTGGGGTGGGACCGATAGGGAGAGGTCGGTCAGTTGTGACACAGGGGACAGTAGTTAACGATCTCTTGGTATTCTTGAAAGTGACTGAGAGAGAGTGGGCTGAGAGAGAGAGTCTGTTCTTACCACACACACGTCACTATCTGAGGTGATGGGTGTGTTAACCACCATTTTGTGCTAATCTTCACACCATATGTACAAGTGTCAAGTCACACATACCTTAAATTTATACCACGTGTTGCCAGTAACGTTTCAGCAGAACTTCTCTTAGAAGTGTGGGTGCAGCGGGTGAGAGGCTGCGGGCACCTTGTGGATTAACCTAGCACAAATGTCTTTTTAAAAAAATGTGTAATAAAATGTACACACAACTTGCTGTCTTAGCCATTTTCAGTGTAGTCAGTGGCATTAATTTTTACATTAACAATGTTGTGCAACCATCACCACTATTTCCAAAACGTTGTCATCACTCCAGTCTCTATAACCCTGAAGCAATAATTCCACATTCTCTTATTCCCCCAAGAAAAATCTCAGCTTTTTAACCCAAGAAAATTTTAATTTTTTGCTTCTAAAAAGGATTTGGGCGAGACTTAAATGAGAAAAATCCATGTACCCTGGCCGGAAACAAGCTCACAATTTTAGTCGCTATTTTAAATTATTTTTGTTAGCAGATTGGAGTAATCATTCCTAAAGGAATAGAAAATTTGAGAGGGAGACGGAATCGGAGCAGGGAAGTCAAAGAAAACCATTTAGTTCTATCTCATTTTATACGTAAGGAAATTGGAACCAAAAGGAGGTCAATGGAGCTTAGATGATCTTGGTTTTCCAATTTTACCATTTGGGATTCTGTGAAATAAAACTCATGCAGTTGTTGTTAAAAAACTTTAGCCCTGGCTGGCATAGCTCAGTGGATTGAGTGTGGGCCTGCAAACCAACGGGTTGCTGGTTCAATTCCCAGTCAGGGCACATGCCTGGGTTGCGGGCTAGGTCCCCAGTGGGGGGAATGTGTGAGAGGCAATCACACACTGATGTTTCTCTCCTTCTCTTTCTCTCTCCCTTACCCTCTTTCTAAATAAATAAATAAATAAATAAATAAAACTTTAATGACATGTGAATGTATTCATCTTAACCAAGCAGTTCAAAAACTAGATACAAGTCACTTCTTGTTAAAACACATACACAGCAAAAATATAACACTGAAAATGAGCAGTTATCTTTGGTAAGGATATAGGAGAATATTTGCTTGTTTAGCTTTTATAAAAAATTAACCACATTATCGAGGCGCAGTTCACAAACTAAGACCTTCCCCATTGTAAGTGGGAATTTCCGTGATGTTCGGAAGCTGTTGTGCAACCCTCGCACAAACACGCCCATTTGCAGTCCAAGGCCACCCTCACCCAGCCCCTGGCAACCACTAATCTGCTTTGGATCTTCCCAGATTTGCCTTTTTGGGGCATTTCATATAAATGGCATCAGACCCATGTGGTCTTTTGCATGCGGCTTCTTTAACCTAGCATAGTGTTTTGAAGCTTTATGCTGTAGCAAGTATCGAGAGTTCCTTTTTATTGCTAAAAACATTTCATTGTCTGGATATGCCGTATTTTGTGTATCCATCCACCAATAATAGGTAATCGGGTCATTTCCACTTCGGGGCTATTCTCAATAACGCTGTTAAGAACATTTGCACACAAGTCTGTGTGTGGACATATGTGTTCGTTCCTCTTGGGTAAGTACTTAGGAGTGGAATTGCTGGGAAATAGGATAAAAGCTATGTATGAGTGTTTAAGAAATTACTATCTTGTTGGCAGAGGCAAGAACAGCCCCCGGTGTTAGACTGGTGGGGTCTGCGACCTCGGTGCCTGAGTTCTGGCTAGGAAGGAATTCAGAACCAAGACTCAAGCTGTGAAAGACCTGTTTATTTAGAAAATCAGAGGTGGAAGTGAGCTGTACAAGGAACAGGCTCAGGAAACAGGTTACAGAGGCAAAAGAAGTGCCCTTGGAGCTTAGGATCGAAGGGAAGGTAACCAGGAGGTCGGAGAAGGGAGGGGAAGCCACTGTGTGCTCCTGGGAGGGAGAGTGTGCTGGGCTCTCAGTCCTATGAGCTTTTTTTTTTTTTTTAAAGATTTTATTTATTTATTTTGAGAGAGAGGGAAAAGAGAGGGAGAGAAGCATCAATGTGTGGTTGCCTCTTGCACACCCGCAATGCAAGAAGGTTCCCTGCCTGGGAATTGAACCAGTGACCCCTTGGTTCCCAGGCCGGCACTCTGTCCATTCAGGCACATCCGCCGGGGCCAAGAGCTTTTAAGGGTGGAGATATTAGGGGAGGACCCAGGCAAGGATCTCAAGACTATTCAGCTTTACAGTTGTGCCCTTTCAGGGCAGGGGTCTTTTCTGATTGGTCGGTGCCAGGGCAGGAGGGGTTCATTAGTCGTTGCAGCCGGTCCTGTGGGGTTTTCAGCTTTTCTGGGCCTGGAGCTGAAACACAGCTAAGGCCTAGATGTTATCTCCAGGGAGGAAAGGTCAGAGGTTCCAAACTACTAGACCAGCCATATGCTTGGGAACAAAGGTCACCCTGGGGGGCGAGGTTTCCCAGTTTTGTTGCCAGACACCTGGGGCTTTTGTCCCTGGTAACCTTCTGTACCTGGCCTAACTTCCTTACTCGCTCATGTCTAACCACCCACTACGTTGTAGGTATATTTACATTCCCATCAGCAATATACAAAGGTGGGAATACCCGTTTATCCACGTCCCCATCAGCACTTGTTGCTGTCTGCCCTCGTCACAGCCATTCCAGTGGTGGGGAAGCTTCTTTATCCCGGGCCCTCGGGTGTGCTTTCTGCCTGTGTCGAGGGGCTCACGTTCAGCCAGGTGCCCCCTGAATGTGGCCTCTGCTTTGCTCTTGGGTGCAGCCTTCCAAACCACCAGGGCTCTGTGGCAAGGTACACTTTGCCTGACGGTCCACCAGTCTGTCTCCCTGTTAAATTTCCAGCTGCTCTGCCAGTCCGTTGCTTGTCCCAGCCGGAACGGAAACCTTAGGCTAGCTGCAGTGACCCTTCCCATTCGCTTGCCACTGAGATCACCTCTGCTCCTAGCAGGCCCGGGGCAGTGGGGTGCTCCTGCCCTGCGCCGCAGAGGAGGCCGTCCCTGTCCCCTCCTGGCCGGTCCAGCGCAGGGAACGGGGAGTGGCCCTAGTCTAACACGCTTCTTACCCCAAGGGCCGGTGATTTTTCTTGAGTAAATGCTTCTTGATTTGTTGTATGCCTTTGCTCAATTTCTGGGAATTTTGTCCATTTTATTCCCTTGGGGGAAAGGATTTGCTCCTCTTTCTGTCTTGACCATTCCAGGAATAAGTAAGAGATGGATGCAGGGATATTTTTAATGATATTTTTTATAAATTCCTCTACAAACGTTAGCCTTCTGAAAACTTTACTCTTTCCACCTGGACGGTCTTTATCTGCATCTGTTAAAATCCTCTTCGTCTTTGCGTCCTCATACTCTGAAACTTTTACAGAACTTTCTCTGACTTCCCTAGCTTTGAGTGATCTCCTCCACATTTGTACATACTTCATTCCTGTTCTGTACTCACCGTTTATCACATTCTGCCACATGGACTTGCAGACACGCCATTACTGTCTCCTCTGCATGGTCAGCGCATGAGGACGGAGACAGTATCCTGGTCGTCTTTCCGTTCCACTCAACGTCCTAAATATCTGTTGAAGGAGCACCCCGCTCTCAGACCCCTGTACTCTCCACCGACCAGGCCGCCCCGTTTAAGGGCGCCCGTGGTCCATTTCTTTTGATTTGGAGTTTCCTGTTTAAAAAAAAAAAAACAACTTTATCAAAGCCATAGACACTAAGAAGAGTTACATGGTGTGTATTGTGTCTCTGTTCTGCAGCTGTGCGAAATAGCGCTGTTGGTGCACACCGCGTCAGAGGGGGCTGGTGGGAGAAGCAGGGGTCTCTGGAGAAGCAGAGTCTCTGAAACTCCGGCCCTCAATCTCCCCCTGACTGATTCTAAGGCCTCGGGCAAGTTATCCAGTTTTTCTGGACCTCAGTATATTTTCTTTTAAAGATTGTATTTATTTATTTTTAGAGAGAGGGGAAGGGAGGGAGAGAGGGAGAAAAACCTCAATGTGTGCCCCCTACTGGGGACCTGGCACACAACCCAGGCATGTACGCTGACTGGGAATCGAACTAGCGACCCTTTGGTTTGCAGGCTGGCACTCAGTCCACTGAGCCACACCAGCCAGGGCTGGACCTTAGTATATTTTTTTATAAAATGAGGGACCTTCACTAGAAAATTTGAATATGATTCATGAGAAAGTTAATATGGTCATTACATTCCACACACATTTACTGAACTTTTATCTACTGTTTCCAAAAGCTCTAATAAGCTTTAAGCACACAGAAATAAAAATAAAATCTCCACCCACAAACAGGGACTGGCCTGCTTAGTATTGTGACATGCGGTCTAATAGGGGAACACATTTCATGTTGTAGGGGTGCAGCAGGAGGAGCTTAAGGTAGGTTTGGAAGGGGAGAGGGTAACCAAGAAAGATTCTGACTGACCCTCGGGGGAAGTAACTGACATTTGAACTGAGGTTTAGGAGGAAGTGGTGTTTGAGGATAAGGGCAGGAAGGAGCTATTTGATAAGGCAGAGATACTTGAGGAAGTAGTGGGAATGAGATCCAAAGCACAGGTAGGAGGAGCAACCTTGAACTTGAGAAGGGACATCCATTTCTCAGAGGCCCACAAGACAGCCCTCTCCGGCAGTCCTTCTCAGGCCCTGAGCCTGCCTTGTCCCTGCCCAGGGGCTCTCCCCCTGCAAGTCCAGGGTTAGTCATCCACCAACAGCAAAGAGCCTGTAGATACAAAAAAAAAGAATGTTACTTTGGAAGAGGATAAAGGGACTCCCCTGGAAATATCTTTCAAAAATATTCATCTCAAAACTCTAGGTGACTCCCAGAAAGAATTGGCACAGATACAGTGTTTTGACACCAGAGGGCGCTAATCAATCAGTGAATCAAACTGCCTCTCTGTCTCTCATTTTAGAGATGCAGCGAAACCTCTGACACTGACCAACAGAGGGCGCCACCGCTTTTGGCTGCCCAGGTAAGTCTATGACTAAGGACCTCCTGGAACCTAGAGCAGCCTCAGCTCCGGATTCCGCTGGCCGAGGGGGCTCTTGCCTCACTGAAATCAAGTCGGTGATGAGATGTTTGCCAAACAGAAGACAAATATTGCCCCCAAAAGGCTTCGTTTTTTCCGAATATGACCTCCTTTCCTTTAAAAAGGGCTTTGAACTAACAAGTAAAAGTTATTAGAAGATGAAAAATGTATCAGGAGCTAGGCCTGGAAGAATTCTTATTTGGACCCAACAAATAATTTTAGCTTACATAAGCCAATGGCTATGTTGCGGCATAGTAGATTTAATGACATTTTATGAATCAAATTGTAATTAGTACTTTTTTAATTCTAATTGTTTTCTTTTTTTATTGAGTGTATTGGGGTGACATGGGTTAATAAAATTATATAGGTTTCAGGGGTACAGTTCTATAACACATCATCTGTGTGTTGTATTGTGTGCTCACAATACACCTCTCACAGTTGTTCTTCTTTGTACAATACTGCTTAAGCCCTTTTGGAATTATTTTTTCTTGAAACATTGATTGAACATGTATGTGGCCAGAATCCTGGGAGATACAGAGCCAACGATGATACTCAACCTGTGTGTCTTCTGGGCTAGAAGAGGGTAAATGGGCCAGCCAGGAATTATGTTTTCCAGTAGAGGTGGGTGCCAAATGCTACGGAGAGAGCAGCTGCTGGTGGGGGGAAGACAGGAGGGAGTGACGACCGTAAGTACCACAAGCCGCCTGTCTGTCCTCCGCCCCTCCCCCACCCCTCCTGTCCCCCGTCCCCCGTGAAGCAAGGACAAGGTTTGGGGGTGAATTGCACCTTTTGCAGCAGGCAGGCTATGGTGGTGAAGAGCCAGCGCAAGGGAAGCCAAGCCATCCCAGTGGGAGCTTTTGGAGAGGAAGCAGTTTGAGGACTGGCCAGTATGCTGGATGCGGCAGGAATCCGGCTGTAACGAACAAGGCAAGGACATTCTAGGAAAAGGAGACATCGTATCTTAGAATCAGGAGGGATGCAATTAAGAATTTGTTCTTCAACATATTTGCAATTCCTTTTAGACATGTAAGTGGGCATGGAGCATAAACAGTTGGCCGAGCAAACCTGAATCAGGAGCCTGGGCTACAGATAGACATTTGGCCAGTCCTCGGCATGAAGCCATTTACACGTAGGTCACTTAGCAGAGAGGAAAGAAACCGTCCTGGGCACACCAGCATGTAGGGGTCTGTGGGATGAGAAGCCAGGGAGATGGGGGGAGAACCCGGAACTCAGTGAAGAAAGTGGTTTAACAAGGCCGAGTGAGACCCTGTCACTGGGGATCAGGGAAGTGAGTGCTGAGCACTGATCAGCAGTCCCAGCAACGCGGAGACCGTTGGTGACCTTGGTGGAAACTGTTCTGTGGGGTGGTGGGGACAAAGGCCAGCTCAGAGTAGTGCAAAGAGCGGCAGAGGCGGGGACAGGGTCAGCAGCTCTTTAGAGGGGTTTTGCTGTGTTGCTGCAGAGAGGAGCACAAAATATGAACTCAGGAAAAGATTTTCTTTTAGCAGGAGATACCACAGGGTGCCCGTACTCTGAGGGGGTGATGCGGTGGAGAGGGAAGCTTGGCAGCCGGAGGAGGAAGGAGCGCTGCGGGAGCCAGGCCTCGGAGGGCCGTGGGCAGGGGTCCAGGGCACCGACTGGGAGGCCCTGGCTTCCCATTCACTTCAGCAGGAGGGAAGGCAGAGCACAGGGGGAGAGGGGCAGGTGAGAACAGGGGGAGGTAGGATAGTGAAATAAGAAGTGAGCCTGGTTGATAAGACTGGGAATGGGGGAGGTGGCCCTGGGGGTGAAGGACAAAGGAGATGAGAATCAGGAGAGGAACACAGCAGGAGTGAAGCCCCAGGGAGCCACCCCAGGGTTATCTCTGTCTGTGGCAGCTAATCACGTTCCCTCAGCCTTTCTCTCTACTCTTGAGTGAAGGACAACTTAAAAAGACAAATTAGATTTTAAAAACAAAAGAAAAATCTTTTTGTAAGGTATCTAAGAACTGCAAGCTAGTGAGGAATTGATCGGACCAAAATCTGGGAGGAGCAAAAACCCACAGAAGTCAGCCCAGCCCGCCCTCGTGGCCGCCTTTGACCTGAGGGCACAGGTGACAAGGAAGCAGATCTGGGACACTGAGATCCTCAGCTGTGCCCGAGTGGAGCCTCAAATCAGTCACCCACCTGGGTTCCCGGTCCTCTGCTGTCCAAGCATTAATGAGACACTGCCGGGCACCCTGTGAAGCACCATGGGGAGAGGGCTAAGACCCGACCTCGGTCCTGCAACCCACAAGGCTCGGGACAGTTCAAGCCCAAGGGTCAAAGTGCAGGTGATCTGGAGACCTGGAGATGGATCCCATGTCCCTCTCACCCACCTCAGGAAGCAAGCAGACAGCAGTATGGTGAAAGGAGAGGCCACGGATGGGCAGTGCACCTCGGAGGCCTGTCCTCACAGGTGAGCCCGGCCTCAGCTCAGCACGCACGCCCTCCGTGCTCCCCACCTCTGCTCGGTGGTCTTCCTAGATTTGGAAGTCGTCTAGGTGTTAGCAAGCAGCAGCGGCAGCAGGAAAGAGACATTCCCATAAAGTCAAATACTCGGTGCAAATCCCAGGTCTGGTGCGTAGTCACTGTGTGATGTGAGCCACAAATCTAACATCTCTGAGCCTTGATTTTCTCATCCAAGAAATGGGCTAATAACACGCCTCCCCTGGGTGGTTGTGAGGATTAACTGACTCACCCCACGTGGCATCCCAAGAGCAGACCAGCTGAGGCTCAGACCATCTTGCTTCCTGAACTGTCCTGCTGGACAGGAGCCCGGGCTGAGGGTCGGGGCTTCACTCACAGCCGGGCCACTGGACTTCAGCCTTGCTCACGTCCTTGCTGCCCACCGAGGCTCTTACAGTGGGAAGTGGTCGCTGTGCATCTTGTGGAGAGACTGTAAATCCTCTGCAACTCAGGTGCTTGTCTTTCAGCTTAACAAGAACACCCTTGGACTCCCAGCCCTTCTAGAAGACCAGGCACGGTGCTCATCACAGTACAGACAACCTCTTGGGTGACCCTCGTAACCAAGTGTGAGGTAGGTACTATGGTGGGTCTCCGCCGGGCGGCAGCCTACATGAGCTGTGCTGGCCCTGGTGTGTCCCGCAGCGCTGGGGAAAGAGAAGAGGACTCGACCTCTGGAAGCCTCCTGGGCTGGAAAGGGCGCCAACGTGACACAGTTGTGTGCTGTTCCCTCTGGCCACTCAGGGCCCAGCACTCTTCAGGCCAAATGCCTGGAAGCGGCAGCCCTGTTTGTGGAGAAGAGAGGGAAGCAGCTCACTCAACACCTGGCTCAGGCAGGGGTGGCACATTTCGTGTGCCCCTTTGAGGAAACGTTTCCAAGAAACACAGAAAGAAGCGTTCTGAGGACTGGGTATTCTTCCGCTTGGCCAGCCTCTTGGTGTGGAGGGCACATGGCACTCCTCACTGACTCCAGTCCTTTCCTCCTTCCCCCACCTGCGTTCTCTGTCAGCCCCGTTCAGGCCCAGGGCCTAGGTCAGCTGTGCACACTCAGCTCATGGGCCTTTGTCCCTTGGTGGGGAGGACCGAGGTCTCCTGGGGAGGTGCCACCCAGCTGTCAGCTGGAGCCTGCAGCTTGCACTCAGGGGCCAGCAAAGTTTCTCGAAAGCAAGAGCAGGGAGGCAAGGCCCGCCTTGGTAGAATTCTCCAGGAGCCAGTAGATGTCACAGGCCTCAGCCGGCATGCTTTCTGGTTTCACAGCAACGTCAGGAGGGTGGAGGGTGCACAGGGCAAAGCCCGCAGCACCTTAGCCACAGAATGGAGCTTCTGTGGCTTTCAGCAGCTTGGGCTGATAAACCACCAGCATCTTCTTAGAGGAAGCTAGATTTTTTTTTTTTTAAATCTAGCTTGAAGGGGTCCTAGAGACTGCCCTTGGGGACAATTTGCAAATTAAGAAACAAAACAAAACAAAAAAAGAGGGAAGAGGTTTTTTTTTAAAAAAAAAATGTATTCATGCAACATTTGTTATTTACAAAGCACATTCTATAATCCTTAGTGCTGGGTTAATGGAAGGTTTACAAAGATTAATTTTGTTTAGTCTGTACCCTCAGGGGCCTATCAGGAAAATCATCCCAGAAAGGGTTTCATCCCTTCCAGGCTTTTTGTCCATAATTTTAAATCCAGTGTGCTTTGGTGGAAGTGACTCAGCTAACAATTAGGCTAAAGACATTCTTTTTGCATATATAAACGTTATTCCATGTAGTCCTCATAACAAATTCATGAAATCGATGCTATTAATAGTCTCCATTTTACAGATGGGGAAAATGATTTTTAATTAGAGTTAGTGTAGCCAGTTGGGTTTAGTTCAACTCAACAAGCATTGAGTGAGCACCTGCTATGTGGGGGGTACTGGGCCAGGCATCAGGGGTACAAGGTGAACAAAGTCTAGTCCCTATTCTCAAGATCACGTCTAAACATACCCAAAAGACAAGGCGGAGTAAATGCCATGAAAAGGCAGGACATGCTCGGGGCAGAGAGGGTTAGATCACATGGCCGGGAATTAGGAGCGCTTTCTGAAGAGTTCAAACGACCCTCCCCACTCTGCACCCCCTTCTGACTGTCCCACTGTTTCTGTGGGGCTCTTCCAGCCACATCAGTTCTCACACGTTTAGTCATCTGTTCAGACAGGCACCAAATATTTAGTAAGCTCCACGGTGTCCTAGGTCCTGTTCCAGGTATGGGGATGCGGGATGAGTAATAGGTAAAGTTCCAATGATGTGCACACATTCCGTAGGGTGGGGACGGATGGCAGATGCCACCAAATGAATAAATACATATAATGATGACGATGGTGGAAATCAACATAACACAGGACAAAGGGGACAAATACCGACGTGGATGCGGAAGGCGGTATGTTTCGTTCTCAGCACGTGTTAGAGAAGGCTCCCCAGAGGCAGAGACACCTGAGCAAGAGACCTGAGTGAAGTGGCAGAGTGGGCCTGAGTGCTTTCGGGGGAAGAGTTTCCCAGGCAGAGGGGAGCAGGCACAAAGGCCCTGAGGTGGAAATCTGTTTGGCCAGAGGGCAGAAGCGCCGTGAATGAGCAGAAGATGGCGAGAGACTGTGATGGAGAGACAAGCAGGCCAGGTCAGGGGGGGTGGCCGACGTGAGGAGTTTGGGTTGAATTCTAAGGGTGACAGAGGCCACTGGAGGACTGGATGATCCGAGAGGTATTTTTAGAGGTGATTGTGGCCATGTGGTTGAGAACACACTTTAAAAGTTCAAGACAGGAAGAAGGACAACTTGTAAGATATTTTTCATTTGAGAAACGAAAAAATAGAGTTGACCTTTCTGATGAAGGGAAATGACAAGAGGGGTCGGGCTGTAGGCGCGGGGGATGGCAGGGGCTCGAGCTCGGACGTAAGTTTAGCGTGCTCATTAGATGTCTGAGTGGAGACACTGAGCAGGCAGCCGGAATTCCCGGGCCTGAACCTCAAGGAGGAGTCAGAAACACCCCTGCCACCCAGAAGGCAAACGAGCCGAGGCCTTGCTCGCAGAGTACTTTAAGACTTGGTGTCAGGACACTGGTGCAACTTCCTTTCCAGGAAACCTCAGGGGAATGATGAGGGTAGAAGCCAAAGTGGGTGTGAAGACAGTGAACAGAGATCATGCTTTCAATAGAGCCAACGTTTGGCTTTGTTACCTCTCTGTCTCTTTCTTTGTTTTCTGTTTCATTAATTTCCACTCTCCTCTACCTCTTGCCACTGTCCTTGGGTTTTCTGTTCTTTTCTTAACCTCTTAGGGTGGAGTACTCCCTCTTTAATTTTTAGCTTTTCTTCTTCCCTGATGGAAGTGTTCCAGAGTAGGTCACAAACGCTGCATTGCACAGGTTTGGATACGTGGTGGCTTCACTCTCGTTTAGTTCTGAGTATTTTAAAATTTCCATCATGAATTGTTCCTTGACCCTGCCTCCTGCCTTTATTGCAAACAAGGAAGCAATCACAAAAATAAGCGTACTGCAGAAAACCAGCAAAAATGACAGATTCGGATAACAGACAAATGGAAATTCTGGGAAGTGGAAAGTGTGACCACTGAAATGAAAACCACGTTCAATGGATAAAACAGAAGATTAGACACCTCCAAAGAGAATCTCTTTAGAATGCAGCAAAGAAATATAAGACTGTGGACAAAACGGAAGAGTTGGACCTCAAAGAAAGAGTGAGGAGGCCGCATCTATCTGATGGGAGCCCTGAAAAGAGAATGCAGACAGAGAGGAGAAGGGGCAACGCCAAGGAGATTCCAGGAATCTAAGAAGAACACAGATGCGCCCACAGGGTCCAGGAAGGATATATAACATGTCCTGAGCGATAAAAACAAGCTCACGCCGGGATACATGGTAGTAAAATGGCAAGGCACCAAGGACAGAGAGCAGACCCTGAAAGCGGCCAGAAAGAAAAGACAGACGAGCCGAAAAGGGCGCTTGTAATGACTGCTAGCTTCTCGACAGACAGCGGACGCCGGAAGATGGGCCTAACGGGCTGAGCGAGAAGAGCTGGCAGCGTGGATTTGTGCGCTCGGCAAAAGCGTGGTTCATGACTAAGAGCGAAATATGTACAGGAAGCGAGGTGGAGAGCGTGCACCGCCAAGGGGACTCGTCTAAAGAGTAAACTTCAAGGAAGAAAACGATGCCAACAGTATGGCATGATGGGCAAGAAAAGATGGTGAGCAAGTAAATGGTAACTCTATTGGTAAACTCGAAACTGCCTTTTGCCGAGTGAAAAGACATTCTGAACAGCACTCCGAGTTCAGAGGGAGAGAAATGGAGCTGAGGCCTAGGAGTGGCTGGAAAACAGAGTTCACTGAAGACTTTAGGTTAAACGTGTATGGCGAACTTGGAAGGTAACCACGAAAAGACTGGAAGTAGCTGGCAAAGATTTCAAATGTGTAGAGAGGGAAACAATGAAGCACAGGAAATAGTTTGATTCATTGTTTCAGACAGCAAGGAGGAGGGATGCAGAGGTCGCCAGGTTGAAATAAAGCGGTGGCATGCTACTTATGCAAGGCAAGCCTAAGTGATAAGGACACGGAGAAGTTACACTGAAGAGTTTAACGCGGGAGCGACTTGTCAGGCTTGTGCTATGGGCGACACTGCCTGCAACGTGGGGCGTGGACGTGGACGGCCGGGCAGGGAGGCAGGGGTGGTAACCACAGCCTAGGGCAGACGTGATGAGGGTTTGAGCTGTGGCCGCAGCAGTGACAGCAGGGACAGGCAGGGCGGGCTGGGAGATGAAAAAGACATCTCAGTTGTCCTGCGCTGAAGCCCCCCCCCCTGCCCCCCCCTGCCCCCGCCCCCCGCCATGGCCAAGCTTTCAAAGTCAACGCGACAGCCTTGGGCCTCTGATCTCTGGGTTTGCTCCAGAACCAGGTCTGGATTCTGGCTCAGCCTCAAGGCCTCCCTGTGAGAGGCTGAGCTGTTTCCGCCTCATCTGTTCTCTAGGTGCCTCCTGGCCTTCTCCTCCTGCCCCTGTGGATGGTGCTTGTCAGTCTGTCACGAAAACCTGTCTCTGCAATTGTCGTCTGAAGCTCTTTCATCCTGGGGAAACCAGAAGAACACTGGGTCGGGGAGAGAGAAACACACGCAGTATCTTAAAACTACCAAGTCTGATGGCAACACTAAGAACGGAAGCCGGTTGTCTGGTGTGGGGCTAGCTCCTCCTTCTGCTGTCAGGCGTGAACTTGTTTTGGTTCAAGAGTGGAAGAGAAACCAGCCGACTCATGCCTGTGTTTCCATCCGCCCCCACCCACCAGTCTTCCTCTTCTTCATGTAAAGAGGTTTGTTTTTTTTTCCAACAAATAAAGAAGATCTTGAAATAAATGTAAAACCTTGTGTTTAGATTTTAACAGTAGATTTCTCAAGCTCAAGTGTCAGAAGGCAGTTCTGGAGAAAAAGACCAACATTCTCACAATAGTAGTTACTGAAAGAGAAAATAGGAAGGACACCATCTGAGGATTTCTTTATTTAAGAGAATTTCCCCCAACTAAAAACACGAATGTATACGTCGGAAGGACTCTGAACAACCATCACAGGAAATGAAAATAGACTTCATATCTGGACCTGTAACATTTCTGAACTTGATGGGTAAAGAAAACAATCTCAGCCCTGGTTGGTGTGGCTCAGTGGATTGAGCACAGGCCTACAAACCAAAGGGTCGTGGGTTCGATTCCCAGTCAGGGCACATGCCCAGGTTACGGGCCAGGTCACCAGTAGGGGGCGCGTGAGAGGCAACTGCTCATTGATATTTCTCTCCCTCTCTTTCTCCTTCCCTTCCTCTCTCTCTCAAAATAAATAAATAAAATCTTAATAAAAAAATATAATCCAAAAAGCTCCTAAAGAGAGTGGGGGTGGGGGGTGATGCTAAAGGTTGTATAAAAAGGAGCCGGAGTCAGAATGGATTTGGATTTCTCAACAGTAACCCCGGAAGATAGAACACACAGACCATTGTTTTCAATATTCTGTGCGAAAATGATTTGCAACCTAGAATTCTACATTTAGTCAAACCGTCAGGCACGGGGCTAAAATAAAGGCATTTTCAGATGAGCATGGTCTTAAAAATGTGCCACCTGATGAGAGAGGCTGAGAACGGCCAGGCCGACACCCCTGTTTGGCAGAAGCCTCAAGTCACCATCACTGAATGGCACATGACTAAGTCAGAAATTTTATTTTTAAAGCTTGCTATTTAATATGTTCTTTATTATCAAAAGTTTTACTGGTTGATTTTAAGGCGTTAGAAGGCAGCAGCAATGTTGGCAGCCCTTGAAGCTGCCTGATGAGTCCTGTGGGCACCGGGTGCGCCACACACAGGGGAGCTCCCTTCCCCCTGAGGTGTGGGGGGCGGAGCTACTTTCAGCATCTCCTTGCCGGACCGGTCTGTCGGGGGACCCCGTGGTGCTCCCAAGGAGCACCTTTCTTTTCCCTGACGTAACCACGGTGATGCTCATCGCACTCTCAGCTCCTGCTGAGAGATGTGGTTGCGGATGAAGATGCTGTTTAATTGGAGCCTTCCCACAAATGCAAGTTTTGTGCTGTGGGGGCATTTTCATTAGGAAGCTTCAGACCTTTGTTCTCCCACAAATGTGCATTGGTTGAAACCTTGGATAAACAGGTGTGGACGTAAAGTACCAAGACGAGATGTCAAAGTAACAAAATCTGTACATTTCCATCCCTATTGAAGGTCTTGTTGCATGCCCACCAACTTCAGCATTTTCCCTACTGAAGAAGGAAAGGAGGATCTTTTTAGCAGGCATAACTCCAGAAAAGTTGCCCTGCCAAGGCTCGGCATTTTGGCCACTTCCACAGCAGATTCTAGCCAGTGAATCAACTTCTCTGCACCCGACCTGTGGGCGTCAGCAAATCCCATTAACTTGGTGTTAAGTCTCATACACTGTTAAGTCGTTTTCTGCTAAAAAAGATGAAGTCATCTTGTAAAACTCGATAGCTACGCTTTTGTCTTGTGTGACACTCTCGCGCACATCAGTGGCAGAACCACCCAGAGCCCTGCGGTGTCTCTGTGGCTGAAGAAGAGGCGTAAAGGAAATGGCCCGCGACCTTGCTTCAGCCCACGGTTCTGCTCAAAGACGCTGTTATAATTTCACTCTGAGCATAACTTAAGGATGAATACAAAACCATTGGCTTGTGATTCCTAAATCACTTATTTTCCTCGCTATGGTGTTTCTGTTGTCAACCTCAAGACTGGTTTTCATCTGTGACTGTGTTTTCCATCAGTTTCACCACCTATTGATGAGACCTTAGCTGTGGGGATGTCTTCGCTACATACAACACCATCACCAAAAGCCAAGAGGAAAAAAATCTTACAGTATCAACAGTCTCACAGATGATCCTGATACAGGAGTTGTTAGACATGAATCCAAAAATAATTGATTAAGGCCATAGGCTCGGGATCCGGAGCAGAATGGAGGTGGTGAATAATAGCTCTTCAAGTCTGCAATTAAAAATGGCCTCCAATAAAACCACATCGCAAAAAAATGGCAAACAGAATGGGAGGTGTAAAAAAGTTGAAGAGGCAGAGCCTGAAGAATTTGCTGTGGAAAGTACCGGACTGACACGCAGTGAGCGGGAAGGTGGAGCATCTCCTGTGGTGGAAGGGACTCCAGATGCGGCCAGTACTTGGGGACCCGAAGAAAACCTAGATTGCCCAGAGTAACTGAAGCATTTCTACATTCTCCAAAAGGTGGTGAAAGAAAAGATGGTTTGGACCTCTTTGTCTGACAGGGAATCTGATGATGGCAAATGACAGAGGAAAAGAGATGTGGCCGATGAACCAAGAGGCTTTGCCAGGGGTCTTGATCCCGAGTGGGTGCCGCAGACCCCAGCAGAGAAGCGCTGTGTCTCCCGGGAAGGAAAGATTCAGGAGAGGCAGATTGGTGCTGGCGAAAGAGGCAAACCTGCAGTGCCCTCAGACTGTGACTGCTTTTCACGAGGAGAGACTGACTTGGCATTCTTGTCCGGAAGACGAGCCCAACAATTGTTTGTGTGGCTTTATATATACAACTGGTGCACACTTTTAAGAACAGATGACAAGACGGAGAATTTTGTCAGAGAACTGAAACCTGTAAAGGAGTCAAACGGAAACTACAGGACTGAAAAAACAAGATAACTGAAATTAAGCATGACGCAGACGGCTCCATCTGCAGATTATACCCAGCAGAAGAGAGAACTCGTGACTGGGAGCACAGGTTAATGGAAACACCTGTCCCGAAGTGGAGAGAAAGGGAGAGATAAAAAACGCAGGGAAGAGCACGAGACACACAGGACACAGCGAGCAGGCCCGGTGTGAATGTCATCAGTGTCCCGGGGACAGAGAAGACGGGACGGGACAGACCAGTGTTTTAAGGACTGCTGGCCAAGGGAGAAGAAAATGTGTGTGTTTACGTCATTTTTTCCTAAAAAGTTTCTTTTTTATACATTATTTATATCCTTCCTATGTCTGGATTGGAGATGATTTACCACGGATGATGCTGTACACGGCTGTGGAGTCTGTGCCTTCTTACGAATTGTTGAGGGGACAAAGCACATCCTCGCAGGCCAGCAAATCTTCTTGAAATACCTCTGGCCTAATGGAATCAAACACAAGAAGCGAAACACGGCCCCTCAAAGTTTGCTTTGTTAGTGTTTTGAATGTCAGCGCCTCGAACCATTCTACAATGCCTCAAGTTATGTTGTAATTGAACCTCTATTATTCTATTTTGTGGTGTTTAGCTTCTCATTAACATTTAGTTGAGAAGGTTCTTCATTTAGTTATCTAACTAACCACTCGATCTTAGCCTTCCTATCAACTGATAATCTATTTCCTATATATTCAACTATTCCAATGGTGTTTCCTAATTGTTTTTGTACATGAAACAACTCATTAATTGTGGTAGCACTTCGATTCTGAAGCATTAGACATTTATATCCAACTTATTTATGGAGTTAAAACATATAAACTGCATCAGGACATTCTCCCTCCAAAAGGCACCTAAAATGATGACATACGCTTGAAGGTAAATATTCTAATATTATTAACAATAACCTGAATGGCACGACATTCGTATTACTGACATTTTTGGCTAATTAGACACGATAGTGATTCTCAGGGTCACACGATTGGTGATGGTCACAAATGCACGGATGCCAGAAATCACGCTGAAGTGCGCGTTCGTCCCTCTGGCCTTCCTGAGGCTGAGGCTTAATGCCAAGGCCCAAACCGGTACCCAGCCTGCGCCTACCTTGCCCCATTTCCTAGACGGTCTTTCCCAAAATGAATGTGAAAAGCAAGAAAGAAGAGAATGTGGGATTCAGGCAGCAGGTGTTCCAGCTGAACGGAGGGGGGAAGAAAGGAGATTTGGGGACCGCAGCTGCGTGGCAGGAATAGCCAGCAGGTCAGAAGGACCCAGAGACAGAGCTCCAGGAAGTCGAGATTGACAGGAAACCTGATGTGTGACAGGAAACCTGAAACCTGAAGGAATGAATGATGGAGAAAGAGACCTGAATTCTCATCTTCTGTAGTGAAAAGTCAACTAGACGGAAAAACTCAAAATTAAACAAATCCAAAGAAACAACGAATGGCGTTGAAACAACGTCACGGCCGTCCTGGGAAAGGGAAATAGTGAACCGGAGACAATTCTCATTTGCAAGCCTGACTGAATTGGTGGACCCCTTCCACCATTTACAGTTATCACTTCACTTTCAAAAGATACATTTGAAAATACATTTCAAGCGCTAGTGATGATAAAGGGCAAGAATGTGGTTTTATTGTTATTCACGCTAAAATCAAACTAGGGCCAATGTACGTTTAACTTTTCAAGAAATGTCCCGGCTTCTGCGGCAATCGCACCATCTTCTGTTTCCTGCAGCACGTGAGACTTCTGCCCACGGTGCCTCCGACAGGGAGGGGCTGTCTGGTCGGAACTGCGCGCGACCCGCCATGGGCCGGAGGAGGCTGGGGGTCCTGTGTCCACCTGTCGCAGTGCTGGCGAGCCCTGGCTGACGCCGTGCAAGTCACATTCAGTCTGCACCCCTCCCTTCAAGACCACTCTGAACGTCAGACACAAGGCTCCCACCTGCCCCAGGGGGGCAGGCTCTGCTCGTACCCTGCAGGAATCAAGCTGCTTGCCAGCTCTGGCAGCCACGCCGCAGTGGAAGCCAAGGCAGGGGACAGAGTCACTTGAAGTCGCTCTCTACAGTGGGAGCTTCTCACGTGCCCGCAAAGAAGCCTCATGTTTTCTCCAGGTGGTGCCGCCCAGGCAGGTGCCCAGGAGGGTGCTCTCCAGCGCACAGACGCGTCTTGGGGTGGGCATGGTGTTAGACCCGCACGAGGGCCCTGCAGAACACGAGAATGAATGCTTGTGAGGCACCCACTAAGCACCAGCTGCCCTGCTGGGTACTTGATGAGCACTGTTGCTAAACCCCAAGGCATGGAAGCCTTGTGCTGTCTTGGAGATGAGAACCTGATGTTCAGAGAGGGTAAGTAACCAGCCAAAAGGCGCACAGCACTAAGTGGGGAACCAGGATCCATCGACCTTCAGAGCCCCGTGTTCCCCACCAGCGGCCCACTGGCCCCTCCCCCGGAAGAGGACTGGCAGTGGATGCAGAGGTTCCCATGGGAAAAGGCTGCAGAGTCTGCTTGCTCTCAGGTCACTGCCGCAGCCGGGTCTGGGGGTGCCTGGGGCCAACAACTGCGCCTGGAAGGCTTTGGCCAGCGGCCTCGTCACCATCGTTGCTGCCGTCACCGTTGTCCCGGTGGCTGGGCTGCGCAGCTCACCAGCTGATGACTCCCTTGCGCATCCGTCTACTTGGTGAACTCTCGATACCCTGACAAACAGGTGTCACTATTCTGCCCATTTTTCGGATGTACAAAATGAAACTCAGAGAAGTCCTGCCTTCCAGAAACTTCCTCCTGGGTGAGCAGTTAGGGTAGCCCCTCTGAGGGGTGAGAGGGCAGAGCAGGCTTCCCACCTGGGCTGCGAGGGGCCCGCCAGAGAGCTGTGCGTGTGAGCCCAGGTGAGGGCGGAAGATGCCAGGCCCAGTGGATCGCCGAGCGTTTGAACTCAGCCTCAGAACAGCAAATATTGATTCAAGAAGCTGCCCAAAGGAGCTGACATTTTTATAGTCAACAAATCAAACCAAGCCCCTCCCAGCTCCCCGTAGTCAAAGGCCCTTTCTCTCCACAGCTGCCAGAGCACATTTCTGTCACCTGTGCCTGGGAAGAGGAGGAAGGGCGGGTGGGAAATGTCCACAGGGGCCTGGCTGATGTCACCACTTCACCTTTAGAGAGAAGGGGGAGGCCCCCACCGCAGGAGTGGGACCGCAGGGAACCAGCCCACCAGCCTGAACCTGGCACGGAGCCCCAAAGACAACAGACACACCCCCAGACCACTTCCTCCTGGGGTGGCTCTTCAGCACAGCTCGGTGCCCCTCGTTTAAGGAAGGAGGAGCCTGAGGCCCAAAGAGGAAAATGGCTCTCCAAGGTAAACAGCAGAGGAACGGGAGGTCCGCCCCCATGTGCTGGTTCAAGCCAGAGGGCAGGGGCAGCGCTCCTGATGCTGGCCATGAGAGGCAGTCACCAGGCAGGCAAATGTCCCTGCACTCTTGGCTCTGCCAACGTGACCTGAAGTCCGCCATCCATGTGCCTGCCTTCATCCTTCACTCAAGCAGCTCCCTCCACCTGGGACCCCTCCCGCCACCTGGGACCCCGCCCTCCCACAACTCTCCTGGAACTGCTCACCGTTCAGGCCTTGCTCACCCAGCACCTGCCTCTTCGGGAAATCTCCTGGCTCCCTCTGCGCCCTGTCCCCAACACGGGGCAGCGGTCCTCACCTCCCCTTGCTCAGAGCTCCTTGCTTCCTGCCGGCTGCTGTGCCTGGGGTAGGTCCTTCTGTGGTGCTTGTCTCCAGTCCTTCCAGAGCAACAGCCCCAGGGAGGGCAGGAGCTGCGCCCGGTCCATTCCTGTCACCTCGAAGAGGCTGGAAACGGGCCTGGTGTCCCGCAGACGTTCAGTTGATGTCTGTGGAATTGAATCAGTACAATCCAAGACGTGACGCACATTCGGCCGCATCGGGACCAGGGAGGAAGCTGCCCAAGCCCATTGCAGGAGGGAGGCTTATTCCTTTATTGCCCGCACAGCCTCTCTTCATCCATCCACTCATCACCTAGGGGCTGAGCATCTGTTGTAGGTCAGGCCGTGTCAGGTGCTGGCAAGGTAAAGGCAGGGAGCATGCACTCTGCATTCTGTCTGGAGCTTCTGGAGCACACCAGGGTCCATGGCCCAGGGACCAAGAGGCCTTTGACTCCCGCACTGGTCTCTGGGCGGGGCTCTGTGAGCTGAGGCTCCAGGGCTTCATGGGGCATGGGGCAGCCCTTCTCAGGACTGGCCCATGCTGCCCTGCGGGGTACACAGCGGCATGCATCACTGCTGCAGCATGCAGGTGCGGAGGATTCCTTCCCGGGCTGTGGTGGGGTTTGCATGGAGCTAGCTCAGGGCGCAAGCTGGGTACACAAGTGCATATTTCGTCACCTACACGAGACCCTCAAAGACTCTCGTCCTGAGTGGGCAGTTCTGTGCCCCAAAGCCATCCAGGGACCAGGAGTCCAGGGATAGCTCTGCTAGTCTCCACAGGAGGCTTCCGCGTCTCAGTGTGTCCAAGGCAGCTGTCCCCTCTGTCACCAGGTCTCTGACAGCAGTAAGGGAAGAGGGCCAGCAGACCAGCAGCTGGTCTTTAGGAAGATGACCCAGGGACCTTTTTGCTCACATCTGTCAGAGTCAACTTTGTCACATGGCCACCACAAAGGCCTCTGGAAAATGTGGTTTCCAGTGGGGCAGCCGTGAGCATGGACACTGGGGACAGTGAGTGGTCTTGGACTTACTCCTGCCCCACTCAGAAGAGTGCCTGGTTGTTCCCAACAGGCCCTGGCTGCCCAGGGGCCATTCCCCTGCCAGCTGGACCTGGGGGTGGGACCTCCCCCTCACCATCCACCTTCCAGCTCGGACTGACTGGGGGTGTCCTCTTCCTTTTCTGCAGGAAGGGCTCAGACCGTGGATTACTGAGGTCCCTCCAGCACTGACATTTGACATCTGTGGTTACAGGCAAGTCATCTAACATCTCCAGTATCGATGTCCGCATCTAGCAGCTAGAGATTGAAACGGTCCTTACCTCAGGGCACGGTTGTGAAATCACATGGGGCTGTGCCTGACACACACGGAGTAACAAGTGCTTGCTGTGATCAGAGCAATCCGAGCTCTGTCGGTCAGTTCCTGAGAACAAACCTGATGTGCTCCTTCGTGCGAAGGCCCAACACGGTCAGGGGCGCATTTGGCACGAGCCCGCTGGAACAGGTAGCGGACATCACTAATCAATCGGGACACTGTCCGGGAGGCAGCCTCCCAGCCTCAGCACAGCCCCAGCAATCAATCCAAGAGGGCACCCCCTCCTCTAGGAAGCCTCCCTGCTTCAACCCCAGGTTGTGTTCCCAAGTCACCTACACACACTCCTCTCATGGCTTTTGTCGTGCTCACCTGTAATTCCCTTCCTACTTGTCCTTGCTCCAGCTGGACTGAGTGCCTTCAGGCTAGTGGCCTCGCCGAGCGCTAGCCCGGTGCCTGGAACATTGCGTGTAATCAGAAAGCAAATTCTAGACCCTGGTGTTGGCAAGTAGGGTGACGTTTAGGGATGGGCAGTGGGCTGTGTGACCTCCTCACAGAAGACTGAGCTCCCTGCCTCTGAAAGCGGTTGTAGGAACTGCGGGGCGGGCCCCCCAGCCAGATTCCCCCTGAGGGTCGGGTGGGCCGGACCCTGCCCGTGATCTGGGCCAGCTGGCACCTCACCGACTGAACCAGGCCAGCCAACCTGGTGCCTCCGAGAGAGCTCCGAGGGAGCTGCCTTCCCAGGGCCCACGGGTGTCACCTGCACCTCAGGCCCCAGGCCGCAGGGCGACTTCCCACTGAGTCAGACACCTGCTCCTACTCCAGCAGCCTGACCTCAGCATCACCTTGGCAACAGTGGAGAAGGGGAGGTGGCAGGGGAGCTGCCACCTGCCTGGTTACCCCAGAGAGGAGCTGGCTGCTGGGGCTCAGGCAGGTGGGGGTGGGGCAGTGGCACCAGTGGCCTTGAGCTGCATGGAGTGCTCGTAGATGAGGTGCTTGAGCCCCGATTTTCAGAGTCTGGTCTCATGGCCACACAGTGTCATCTGAATTTTGGACTGTGAGGTATGGTTACCAGACATGGGTTCGACAGGGAAGTAGCATATGATTCAAGGGGACTGAGGAGGCCTGTGCTTGCCACGTGTCCACCCTCTGGCCCGTCACAGGCCCTCCACTGCCAGGATGAGGATGAAACCGGGAGGGTCGCCTTACTAAGAATACCTCTTGGCTGCCCAACCTATTATTGTAGCCATTTCATAGATAAGGGCTCTGAGACTTAGAAAGGTTAAGTGACTTCTAAATGTCACATAGCTGGGAAGCCAGGTGCAGGGCTTGTCTCTCCGTCCTCCAGGCCTCCGCAGTGAGGGCTGGTTCCCCTGACCAGCTGACGTCACGGGGCTGCCGCAGACCCAGAGCCGACGGGCACGGGTCACTGAGGACTGGTAACGAATCATTATTCAATATTTTAAACTTTCTGTCCCTGAGCTCAGGTGCTTGGGGTTGAAGACAGCAGGAAGCCATGGACCCTGATGCCCGGACCTCAGTGCTGGCACCTGCGGTGTTCAGTGACGGGTTGATGGCGGCCCCAGCAGCACCCTCGGGCGCATACTAACAACGATGACGGTGGCCACACGCGCCTGTTAGGTGGGGAGAGGATGCACAGGCCTACGTGTGCAGGCTTTCCCTTCGACCCTCGTCCTCCATGCCTGCCACCACCCTCTCGGAGGGACCGGGACGGATAGAGCAGGGCACAGAGGAGACAGAATCGTTCTGCAGTTCTTGCTCTCCACCAGAGGCCCTTTCAGAGGCATCGGCTGTGAAAGGCAGTGCTTCTTGTTTACAGAATCGAGGAGAATTGAGAGGAAAAATGGTGGGGGTTTTAAATCTAAGGGGCTCACACCCAGCGAGTATTTACTGAGAGCCCGTTTTGTGCTGCAGGTGCTGCTGTGGGAAGCAGGGCTGTTGTTTCCACAAACACAGTGGGAGAGGAGGCCCCATACAGGGTTAGTCAGCCTCTGGGGGCGTCGGGCTCACCTGGCCTTGTAGGCTGGAGGTAGGGGGGTTCAGTTGGGGTGGGTGTGGGGGAGGTTGAGGTGGAGTCCAGTGGGGCCTCCCGAACCAGAGTCGGTCCTCTGGGAGAAGGGGGTTGCTATGGGGGGGGCACGCCCAGCTCTGCCCGGGGAACTGTCCTGGAGTGGGTGTCCACAGCGTCTCTACCGGGACAGCTGCTGAGTCTAGGCCCATCCACGCTGCCCGACGGGGCTCAGGGCCTCTGACCTGTGTGGCCGGGCCTCATCTTCAATGGCCCAAGCCGTTGTGGGAAATTGATCCCTCAAGCCCCCGTTTTCTCATCCTGTGACACGGGGTGAGGAGCCCACTTTGCCTGGAGCGTCCTCTGTCCTCTGGACCGAGATCCTCCAGGACACATGACTAGAGGAGGAATTCCCGGATCA
Source organism: Macrotus californicus (assembly GCA_007922815.1). Taxonomy (NCBI): domain Eukaryota; kingdom Metazoa; phylum Chordata; class Mammalia; order Chiroptera; family Phyllostomidae; genus Macrotus; species Macrotus californicus. The sequence goes on along the minus strand of VMDR010001490.1, from coordinate 77,758 downwards.
AAGGGCAGTGCTCGCAAGACTGACTGGTGCTGCGTGTCACTGAATGGTTTTCCGGAGAGACTGGACCACATGACACTCCCCCAGCCGTAGGCAGAAGCCCTCCCTCCCCTGTGGCCTCTTTGAGGTGGAGACTCAGCGCTTTGGGGTCATTTCCAGTTTGGTGAGCAAACGAGGCACCCCACTGCAGGGACCACGCGTGGTGCGCTGGCCCAGGAGCGCGTGCGAGGGGCACGTGGTGTGTGTGGCCGTGAGACCTCGGGCCCGCTCCTTGGCCTGTTTCTTCATCTGCAGGATGGGGGTACATTGTGGAATTGTTCTGATGGGGAGCATGGTAAGGGCTTAGTAAATGCATCATTTCCGCTTCTTTGGCTAAAGGTGAAGCTGAACTTCCAGATTTCTTGTCTTTCTTCTCTGACAAATGACATGTTTTTTGCCCACTCCGCTATGGACTCCAGGACTTTTTCTAACTGATGTTTTAATAACTCTTTTTCTGTTCATTATATTGCCATTGAGTCCTCTAATGTTTAATACTAGTTACATATTAGAATCACCTGCGAGCTTTTAAAACGCAAATCAATCTTGTGGCTGAGGCCTGGGCTTGAGAATTCTTAGCACTCCTCCGACGAAGCAGGGTTCGTTTCCGGTGGTCTACTTTAATATCATTACTTGCTAACTTTGTTTCTATACAGCTGAGGTTCAGAAGGTTAAATGTTTATGTGCACAGCCACGTCCATCTTTCTTTTCCTGTGTGAGCTCTTCAGTAGCCTTTATGTTTAAGAAGTTCTTTACCGTGCAGACAGGCATGTGCTCCTTCTGGTTTCCTGCCTTAGCTCCCCCTCTTACGTAACGTCCAGCCCCCCTCACTAGCTTGGCAGGTTGCTGAACGCTCTGGGCTTCTGTTTCTCCAAAATGAGGAAGCTGGGCTAAATCAAACTTTCCCAGAGTCTTCTAACATGTGTTGTGGAGAAACGCTTTCCTGGCCAAATAAGTTTGAAGAAGGTTATGTTATAGCAAAAGTTCTGAGAGACCATGCAGTGAAGCCAGGTGACCCCGCAGCCCCTCCCCCCAGGTGCACGCCCAGGAAAATGAAGCGCCTGCGTCTGCGCAGAACTTGTACGTGAATGTTAATAGCACCTTTATCCATAATGGTCAGGAGGTGGATACAGTCCAAACATCCGCGAACCGACGAATGGATAAACAAGATGTCCTCAGGAGAGAATGCTATTCAGTCATTACAAGGAATGAACTATTGCATCACGCTCGGCTTAAACAAGCCTTGTAAACATTATCCTCAGTGAAAGAGGCCGGTCACAAAAGACCACACAGCACGATTCCATGTGTGTGGATTGTCCGAGTAGCGGTTGCCCAGGGCAGAGGGAGTTGGGGGCGATGGGGAGGGACTGCCGATGGAGACAGGGCTCCTTTCTGGGGTGATCGGGACGGTCTGACATGAGATTGCGTTGCTGGTGTTATAGCCCTGTGAACAGCCACTGAACGGAGTGGTCTAAAGGGGTGAATCTTATGGTTTGTGAACCATATTTCATAATGCTGTTTTTATTTATTTTTGTGTGAATGAAAAAAATTTTAATTATATTTTATTGATTATGCTATTACAGTTGTCTCATTTCCCCCCCTTTATTCCCCTCCACCCTACACGCCCCCTCCCACCACCATTTTCCCACCTTAGTTCATGTCCATGGGTCGTACATATAAGTTCTTTGGCTTCTCCATTTCCTGTACTATTCTTAACCTCCCCCTGTCTATCTTCTACCTACCATTTATGCTTCTTATTTCCTGCACCTTTTCCCCCTCTCTCCCCACCCACTCCCCTGATGATAACCCTCCATGTGATCTCCATTTCTGTGATTCTGTTCCTGTTCTAGTTGTTTGCTTAGTTTGTTTTTGTTTTTGATTTTTAGGTTCATTTGTTGATAGTTGTGAGTTTGTTGTCATTTTACTGTTCATAGTTTTGATCTTCTTTTTTTAACATTTCATATGACAAGGGCTTGGTGATGATGAACTCCTTTAACTTGACCTTATCTGGGAAGCACTTTATCTGCCCTTCCATTCTAAATAATGCTGTTTTTTTAAAAAAAAAAAATGGTTGGGATTTTGGATGAACTTTCCAACTTTGTCTTTACCTAACCTCACTAACCTCATGACCTTGAGATTATATGTATTTAAATATCTTCAAGCCTCAGTTTCCTCACCTGAAAGACACGGCCCAGAGCACCAGTTTGTGCGGTGGGAAGGATACGTCCTCATTTGCTCCTTGCAGCCTCTCCAGGAACAGGCTAAACAACAGAAATGAAATCTGAGCTCCCAGAAATCTGAGCTCCTACAGGGGCAACTCGGTTCACGGAGCCGCGAAGCATTGGTGTCTGGATTTGAACCCGTTTCTGCCCGGCTTGGCACGGTGAATAATGTCAGCTCGGGCCCCTGGGCTGCTGAGAGGTTTGCGGCAAGAGCGTCCAAGCGTGTGCTCTGGGAACTGGAAGGTACCGTGCAAACGCGGAGGGTCCTGCTAGCCAGTGTCGATGGCAGAGCAATGGTCTGGGGGAGTCACACTGGCACCTGCCTCCCCTGAGGCTGGGGTAGCATTTTTGTTTCAACCCATGGCCCCTGACCAGCAACCTCATTGCTCTGAGCTCTGCGCTCCTCCTGTTAAAATGGAAAGCGAGCCCTTATCTCATGGGAGCTGGTGGCACTTGTAGTAACAGCTGCCCTTTCGCCAAGTGTGATTAGGAGGCCTGCCCCCCACCAGACTCAGCGCCTCCGTACGGCTCCAGGGATGCTAGGACTTAGGTGGGGTCACCCCCTTTCCCAGTGAGCTGAGGGAGACACAGCGGGTAGCTGATTTATAGCCTGATTTCTTCCCTGTAACGTTCATGCCATTGTTCAGTAGTGGCTGAAAAGATGATCAGAGGCGGTATGATATTCTGTCACGGGCGCACTCCATTGCCCCAGCTGTCCACAGCGTTCCTGCTTTGCTTTAAAGCACAAGCAATGCGGTGACGGACAGACTTACTCCTTTTGCTCATTTTGTTTCCTTGAGGTGGTTTTCTGGAAGTGCAGTTCCCGGGTGACGGGGTATAAACTCACTGACTGCCCTTCCTGTGGGTTGCCGGGCGGCTTACCAGAAAAGAGAGGCGGGGCCCTCCACACCCTGGACAGCGCGGGCCGGGTCGGGGGAGGTGGACCAGAACCAGCTCGGGCTCCGGTCCTCCCCTCATCCACTTGGATGGTCCCCTGAAAACTGACCTGACTCGGCCTCACAGTTATTAACACTTAGGTTAATGAGTAACTGGAGATGATCAATCCCACAGGTCTGCGGAAGTCCCCAGGGCGCCTTCCCACGGGACCCTCAGTGTCAAGGCAGACAATCCATCAGGAGGGACTGATGGGTGCTGCCGGCTGTCTGGTATCGGAAGCTTTGCGCTCAGGCCTCAGGTGTCACCTGCCCGTGGAAATGCCAGTCCTGGTGGGGAACAGAGACTTGTTATCAAGCCGGCCAATCATAATAATTCCTAACCTTTACCGAGTATTTACTCAGTACATCATGTGTATTAATGAATCCAGTTCTGGTAATAATCCCACGAGGCAGGCCTTCTCACTGTGCCCATTTTGGCAGTAGGATGAGGAAGCACAGGCCCAGAAAGGTGGGTAACTCCGCTAAGGCCATGCAATGAGTACCTGGTGGATACGGGTTTGATTTGATTCTGGTCACTCTGACTCCACGGGCCACACCCTCACCCACGGCAATACTTCCATTCTGTCTGGTAGGTGGACGACAGGTACTCTTGGTCACCCAGTCTGGGATTGCGAGGAGTGTGCCGAGGCTGGAGAACCTGGGGCTGGCTCTCAGAAAGCTCTTGGGAGAGCAGCACTCAACAGAAGATCCGGCCACACTTGAGGCAATTGATGAGGTGCTGGTGCCCATCAGAGGAGTCGAGGCAGAAAAAACAGATGCAAAGTGGTTTTTATTCACTTTGTGCTCAGTGAAGGGCAACATTTCCTTGTACCTCTTCCCTGTGCTACGGAGAGTGACCAGGACTAAGAATGAACGTGGCCACCCAAATCCCTTGGGTCCTGCCCAGTTCCGCCTGTCCGCCCCTCCTCCCCCCAGCAGAGATGTGTGGAGGGCGGCGTGCGCGCGTGCCCACGTGGGTCAGCTGTGCTCAATTCCTGTTTGCTGGCGCAGCCCTGGGGCGGGGGCCTGGGAGCTCAGGGAGATGCTGCAGCGAGGGAGTGCCTGATGGGTGTGTGGAGGGCTCCGTGGGCAGAGGCTCAGGGAAGGTCTTCACGCCGTTTCTTCCCTGAGTCCCCGCAGACTGCAGGCTCGTGAGAGCTGGGCCTGTGGCTGTGTCCTCTGCTCTGTCCCCAGGGCCTCTGCTGTGTGGTACGTGCTAGGGAGATGACAAACGTTCGATGGAGGCGGGTGTGATAAGGTGGTCGAACGTGGACCGAGGATTTGGTTGTCTGGACTTAGGAGGAAGGCAGAGAGTTTGAGGGCGGGAGAGGCAGCTGTGGAGAAGGGCAGTGAAGGAAGTGAGGCAAAATGCTGAGTGCGGGGACCTGGGTGACAGAGGGACACCTAGGGCCTGCCCACTGGGAGGACGGCCAGGGAACCCACAGGCCCAGGAGGAGCGTGAGGAAGTGCAAGGGTGTGGGCTGGTGGCAGAGCAGAGAGTGTAGAGGGGACCGGGCCTGTGGGCGAGAGCCTGTTCCAGGGTGTGGGGAGCGCCCCCCCCCACCCCCCCCAGGGCTTCTTAGAGTGCAGACTGTGGGGTCACCCCCACGGCTCTGATCAGTAGATCTGGGGCAGGGCCCGAGAACCTGCATTTCTACCCAGTTCTGAGCTACACAGCTTTGAGGTCAGCCTTCCTGCACACCTTGGGGTGTCCTGCCCCTTCATCCCAGGCTAAGCCAGGGCCCGGGAGCATCAAAGCCAAGGAGGCTGCCTCCAGTCAGGGGGCTGATGTGGTCTGAGGCTGCCCTGTGGCCTGCGGTCAACATGCTGGGCACATCTTTGTTACTCAGAAGCGGGGTCCCTGTGTGAACACACAGTGTCCAGGCAGCAGGGACCAAGGCCCGGGGCAGCGTGTCCCACTGGGCTGGCTCGCCGGACACAGGTGGGCTTCTCCTTCCCGTCTTCATGCTGCCTGTGGACCCCTGCACATGCAGCAGCTGGTCTAGGCTGGGGGAGGCCGGGCCAGGAGGCATTAGGACTGGAGACTCCTTCCCTCAGCAAGTTCCTTCGAGGAGCTAGACATAGGGACACCTGCTCCGCGCTGTGAACCAAGCAGATGAGGTCCATGAAAGGGAGCCCCCAGGCCACTGCGACTCTGGTAGGCACCTCCCTCTCCCCCCAAAGTGTGAAGACCTAGGGAATTGGGGGCTGAGGCTGTGGGCTTGTAACTGGGTTCAAGTTCAACCTCTGCAGCTTAGGAATGTGTGGACTCAGGCAAATGACTAAACTCTGAAACTAGAACACTGTATCTGTAAAGCCAAGTCACAGAAGGTTTCCAGTTTGGTAGGATGGGTATGGGGATAAAGGAGATTGCCCTTGGTGCCCCATGGGCCAGGGAAGTCCCTGCATGGGTGGCTGTTCCCAGGCGGCAGGTCTGGGCTGAGGCCACTGTTCCTGGGAATGACCAGGACACCAGGCCACACACCCGCAGCAACAGGAGGTGGGGCCGCTTTGATCTGTCCTGATTCCCTGCAGGGGAGGGCTTGACTCATCTCTGCTCCCTGGGCTCTGGTTCCTCAGGAGCCCAGCTGCCCTTAGGACATGGGGGGAAGGGTCAGGGATTCCATTAGGCCAGAGGTTCTCACCCTTGAGCCTGCATCAGAATTCCTGAAGGACTTGATAAAACCCACTGCTGGGCCCGCCCCCAAGTTTCTGATTCAGTAGGTCTGGGGCCTGGGGCTCCGCACTGCTGACCAGTTCCTGGTGATTCATAGACTGAGATCTGTCGTATTCAGCCCATCTCTGCCAGGCAGCTCTCCCAGTTCCCCCCTCAGGGTGCTGAGACCTGACACAGGTCACACCGGCTGTCCCCAGCATGGGGCCCTGGTGGGCCTCGTGGCTCAGTGTGTGGGCCTCGGTGCTAGCTGCCCCGCCATGGTCTGTCCCATGGGCCCCTTTTCCTCCCCAAACCGCCTCAGCTTCTTTAGCTCTCTGCTCCGGAACGGGGCCAAACCTGGCAGAGCTGCCCAAATTTCTTGCCTTTTGTTTAGGACACAGCTCTGTCCCTTCTTGGGCCCCTGCGGAGCCTCCTTCCTGGGCCCTGCCCATCATGTTCACCCCAGGATCGCATCCCTCCTCACAGGGCCTTTTTCACAGGGGCCCCCGTGCCCACCCCCACCTCCCTGGCCTGTGGCTTTATCTTTCTCTACTCTGTGTTTGGCCAGAGCCCTTATCCAGAACTTTCCCCCAGTGCCACAAAGGGGGCAATGGGGGGAGGGCTGAGGCTCAGGAATGTGTCGGCCTGGTGGGAAAGGCTCCTCTCTGGTGGATCCAGCTGCAAAATACCTATGAAGCAATTATTTACCAAAGGAAAAGGCAATAAAGGAGTTCAATAAATATTTGTTGAATAGGGGCACACAAACGCTCCCTTCTGTGGTGCACACTCGTGAATGCCTCTTACGGAAAAGCACTTTGACTCTGAGAGCCCTGCAGGTGTGCGTGCAAAGGCCTGAGCCCTCGACCCAGTATGAGAGACAGGAACCCCCAGTCAGGGAACGTCTCTGGCCCAGTGATTTCCAGCGACTTCTGTGGCAGCTGGTATCCCAGGCTGATTAGTGCTGCGAACCCAGAAAGGGATGTGGGAAGCCCTGGTCCCTGTGCTAGGGGGACTTCTCTGAGCCCAGAGTGGGGAGAGGGGCTGCCTCAGGCCCTGAGGATCGTGTCCCCAAGCTCATTGTCCTGGGACCGAGTCTGCTCGACACCTGCCTGGGAACCTAAGGGAAGGTGTGGGTGGGGTGGGAAGGCAGGCAGTCTTTATTTGGTCACAGAGCCCTCTCAGCCCAGAGGCGCCAGCACTGGTGCCCAGCAAACCAGAGAAAGCCACCCCCTCCCTTGACCCCGAAAGGGAGGCTGGGGCCTTGGGGGTCATTGCTGAGGGTCGCAAACAGCCTCTGACCTAGTGTGTCAGAGATTTCCACAAACACACACATACTCACACACACACACGTACACGCACATGCTAGGATTGGATGGGTGGCATACCCTTTAGCTGGCCGCCACTGGATACGAACTCCTAGCCATCCCTCCTGGGGACTCATGAGTCAGAGGAAGACTCTGGTGGCAATATGAGCAAATGGGTGGGCAAGAGTTTGGACAGACATCTCAAGAGAAGCCTGGAAGAGCAGAGTCCCCGAGGCTGGACTCTAGGGCACTAGGTCGGAGACTGTAGTGGCTGAGGCTGGGCCCGGGGCAGTAGGTCAGTGAGGACTCAGAGTGTGGGGGGGCCGATTGTGCTGGGGTCCGGGAGGCCAGGGCGGCAAGCAGTGTCCTGGCAGATCGGAGCTGCTGCCCACCTGCTGGGGCTGCCCATGACGGCGGGGACAGGAGTCAGGCCTGGGGCTGGGGTCTCCAGTGAGAGTCCTAGCTTGAGAGCACATTCCCGGCCCGTGTTGCCCCCCGGAGACCAGTGGGATAGGGGTCTTGCCTGGCTCAGGTCCTCCTCCTGGGCTGCGTCTCGGCTGCTCCCAGCCTGCGAGGGCCAACCTCTCAACTTGGGCCATGCTCTGTTTTTCACTCTTCATGCTGCTGACCTTGCAGACCTTCGCCTGCCATGGTGTCCTCATCGCAGGAACCAGTGGGCGGCTTCTCAGCCCTTCTGGACGTTTCCTTCCAACTCAACCCTCCTGATGGGGAGCACATCCCGATACCTTCCTGGGCTGTGTGATGTTTGGGACCTTGTTTTTGTGTTTATGTCTGGTGTCCAGATCTACAAAGGGCTCTGGCTGGAAGTTTGGACTTGCGTTGTCCGGGGCCCTGAGGGGTTAGTCAAAAGATATTGCCGATCTCCATTTCAGCCAATTTTAGCTGAGTTCCCACTCAGCGTCAAGCTCTGTGACAGGAGCTGGGGATGGGGGGTGGATAAGACACGCTCACACTCCCTGCCCTGAGCAGAGCAAGGAACGATGATGTATGAGCCAGTGAAGCACAGCACAGAGAGATAACAGAGGAGCAGAGCCACTGTGGGACACCACACAAGGGTGTGCTTGACTGTGGGAGGGAGTGGTCAGGGAAAGCCTTCTGGACATTCGAGCTGGGTTTTGAAGGGTTTATAGGAGTTTGCTCATGGTACCTAGCAGGGAAAGTTGCCAGGCATTCCAGCAGAAGGGCTCGCTTCTGCAGGGCCTAGCAGGACTGAGGGTGCACGGTGGAAACGGAACTACGATCATTACTAAGGTCCTCCTGGGTTGCTGGGGTGACCAAGAATGACTCCAGGGAGCATGGCATTCACCTTGGAGAACAGTGTGGGCAATGCTTCACTGACTGCTCTGTAGCCTCAGACGACGTGTGACGGGCACTTCCTGGCATTGTGCATCATGCCATCCTTCCCCACCACCGTCTCCTGTCTCCGTGAACTCCCCTGCCACTGAGTCGGCCCCTTCTGTGATGGTCTCGTCCTGGACGCAAGGCACTGTGGGACTCTCCCAGCCACACTGCAGGGGCTGGAGCTGCTCCAGCGGCTCTTGGAGGGCAGGGAGCCCAGGAGGCAGCTGGTGCCCAGGGGACTGCTGGAGATCTGTCTGTGGGTGGCAAGAGCCCAGCTCTGAAACTAGGCATAGAGAGGGAAGGGCAATCACCCTCCACTCCCATCACTGATCACCAAGTGGGGGTCGGAGCAAGGCTCCACCTCCAAGGGCGCCTGGGGCACCAACAGGGCAGCAGGTGAGGACCAGGCATGAGAACGCGGGCCGAGAAGATGGAGCCAAGCCCAGGGGTGAGGCCAAGGCTTCAGGGAGGGATGCTGCCCTGGGGCAGCAGCACGGGGGCTTGGCAGGTGAGCCTGTTGCCAGATGGTGTCCCTCTGGTGTGGCTGGCTGAGGCTTTCTAAGGCTGGAGCGACAGGTGGGGGGGAAGACCAGCTCAGTCACCTGGGGAACGGGGTGTTTCACACTTTGGGTTGTTTTCCTTGCACAGGGATGAAGTCTTGGCAGGTGTGACCAGCCTCATGTTTCACATTGACACCTCACAGTCACCTGGGGCTTTCCCTCCCACAGGCACTGTGATACGTTCGGAAAACGCTGCCTCATTTAACTCCGTACCGTTCTGCATGGGACGCACTCCCAGCTTCCCTGCTTAGCGATAGGAAACCACACACAGGGCTGTCACACCCCCTGGCCAAACCCATGAGCCCGCAGTGAGGGGTGGCGCCTGGGACCACCACACAGTGCCACTTCGTCTCCAGAGGGCAAAACTGAGGAAACAGCTGGGTCTGGCCTGCCGCCCCTGTCCCCACATGCACTGCAGCGTTTGCTGGTGGGGAAGGGGCGGGCGTGGGTCATGGTCATGGTGGGAGAACGGGCTGCCCTGAGCGAACCCATGCTGCTCCACCCTCTCCCCTCGCCCGGCTATGCAGAGGCTGGGCAGCTGTGCACTGGGTTGGCCCTCCCGGGGCTGAAGAGCCACCAGGGGCTGAATCGGAGAGATTTCCTTGGGATTAAGGATCCTCTGAGGCCCGCGGTCCCGGGTTGTGGTCAAGGCAGCTGGCTCGTGCGGCCAGGCATTAACCTGAGTGCAATATTGGCATTTCCAGTCATTCCGGCTGGAATTAAACTTGAATCCAGCCCGAAAAGCACAGCCAGGAGAATGTGAATAACTTGCCAAAAAATCCAGGCACCCAGCCCGCTCAGATGCTGGTCTCGCTTCTCAGGAAATGTGGGCCATTCACGCCCTGTGCCCGGAAAGCAGGAGGGGAAGAGAGCTGAGCACCCACTGCACTGCCAGGCATCCCCCCACCCCGGGCCCCACCTGGCTGGCGTGTCCCTCATAAACCGCCATGTGGTCAGATAACAGGCATCTCGGCCAGGTGGCTGAGGGAGGCAGCCAGGGGTCAGAAGCTCTGGGTTTTAACCCGGGTTCCACTGCTGTCACAAGTCCCTTTACTCAGGGTCACACGGTTATAGTCAGTGGCTTAGGGGCCAGGGACATGGGCCCTGGAGCCAGGGTGCCTAAACCTGACTCCATCACACACTGCGAGCCCACCAACCCGTGACCCTCTGGGCCTCAGCTTTCTCGTTTGGAAACAATGAGACATGGCCGCCTCATTGGGTGGTTTGAGTATGAAGTTGGTGAATACGTGTAAAGAGCTGTGCCTGGTAAACACCGTGAGTTAGCTGTTACTGTTCTCGTGGCCTCAGTTTCTTCCCTTGCAAGATGAGGTCGGGGGTGGCACTGGGCCAACGAGGGTCTTCTTCGAGCCATGTTCTCCAGCCATGGGCCAGGTCCCGCCCCCAGAAGGAGGCGTGCTTCCAGGGGAGGGCCTGGCTGGATAGAGTGCGTGACATGCCACAGGGGCCATGCCTCACCCAGTGGCTGTGCATGCAGGGAGTGAGTGTGTGTGTTTGTGTGTGGGAGGGCATGGGTGCACACAAACATGCATGTGTGTACATGTGTCATGTACATGTGCACATGTGTCCCGTGCCTGTGTGTGCATGTGTTTTGTGCATGCACACATGTGTATCTGTTTATGTCGATGTGCATGTGTATGCACGTGTGTGATATGCTTGTGCATGTATGGTGTATGTGTGTACATATGCAACTGTGTGCATGTGTGTATGTGTGTGGGTGTGTGCACCTCATGAGCGGGTGTGCAGGCGGAGAGAGCAGAGAGCCAGCCTGTGGGTTCTCAGCTGCAGTGCCAATGGGAAGGCACCACTGTGGCAGGAGCCTGTCTGGGCGGCAGTGGGAGGAGCCTGAACCCCAGGAGGAGGGCTGAGTGGTGAGCTGGAAAGGGAAAAGCGGAGCAGAAGCAGTCAATGGGAGACATCCAGCAGGATCTAGAGTGGAGGAACCAAAAATGGAAGCAGGGCCAGTTCCCCCATGGTGGACTCTACACTCCAGGCTCCCTGGGGCTTTCACATCACTAACAAGGCAGGTGAAGCTCAGAGGAACCTGCCTGGAGTCGCCGGTGGCCGAGCTAGGCCTCCAGAGCATCTGTTAGGCTGGGCTTCTGTGCCACTCCAGGCTACCCCCGGGGGAAAGACAGACAGACAAGACAGGCACAGGCACCAGGCCCACACTGTGCACGCTGCAGGTGCAGGAAGCTCCCTGTCCGGGTGACGGGCACTGTCGGGAGGGCACCGGCTCCAAAGTGCGCAGTGGTCATGGCTCCAAGTGCTAGGTGACAGTGCCTGAGGCCCAGCAAAGGGGCAAATCCGCAGAGTAGAAGAGAATCCGGGACCCCCAGAAACCAGGGCAGCCAGAGGGCTCCAGGAGACCGTGAGGTGGTCAGGAAACGGCCTCTGCCCAGACCCCAGGGTGCTTACATTTTTGTTCTGTGCACCAGTGAATCTCAGGGCCACATAGGTCCCCTTTCTCAGCCTCCATTTGCACATGTGCCAAGTGGGGCTGCGCCCCCAGCCCTGGCCTCATAGAAAGAAGCAGTGCAGCGTGAGGGGTAAGAGTACAGGGATTGACATCTCAGGAGCGAACGCGGCCCTTGACCCTTAGCAGCTGTGTGACTCTGGGCAAGCGGCCTAACCTCTCGGCCTCAGTTTTCTTCTGTGTGAAATGAGGATAACAGTGCTCTCGAGCTCCAGGGTCACTGTGAGTGTCACCTCAGACAGCTCCTGTGAAACACTGAGGACAGCCCCAGGCACCGAGAAAGGGGCTGGCAGATACCAATACTGTCGCTGTTATTTTCCATAAGGCGGTCAGGACAGCACAACGAGCTTACGCAGAGAACACTGTGGAGAGCAGGAAGACGTGTGGGAACGGAGTAGGTTGTACTGTACAATTGTTTGCTCTTACTCATGCCCTTCTTCCCTTGGAGAGTAACATACATTTCACCCCACTGACTTTGGACTTGACCATGTGACACGGAATGTGAAGATGTGACAATGGTGTTCTCCAGGTCTCAGCAGAGCTTAAAATGCATCGAGAGAGTTTCCACCTTCACGCTTGCCTTTCCCCTCTGTCAGAAGAAGGGGTTGACCTCGACGGGGCAACTCCTGCAGCCTGGGCCCAGGAATGAGAAGTCAAGGGGGTGGGGCCACCGGGGCCAGTTGACAGCCACCCTCCCGTGATGTGAGTGAGAAAGAAGTTATTTGTTGTTGGGAGCTGCTGACATTTGGGGTTGCTTGTTGCCATATCCAAAATGAGCCCCACAGACAGTATTAAGAGGAAGGGTCTTCAAGGAGGTGCCCTGCGACCTACTGGAGAGGAGAGGACACAGGTCTTAGAAGCCGATGCGAAGGAGGCGATGGAAGCAGATGAAACACGTAAACACACAGGTGTGTGCATGCACACACACGTGGATCCTGGGGGAACTCCCAGCATGGCCTGCCCTTTATTTCCAGGGGACACGGGACTACTGAGCAGACCGCTGGAGCTAGCTAGCTTTCCTGCAGGGTCTCCTGGCCCCACCCTACCCCAGGGGCTCCTCCGTGCTCCTGGCCCGATTCCTGGGTCGTTCTCACTGAGCACGCCCAGAGGCCCTTGGCATTGGCTTCCGCTTTGTTTGCTTGCACTTGTGCCTCCTGCTGTGGGCAAGTCGGAGGCAGGCCAGTGCCAGCCCCTGCTGCGGGGGTCGTCCTTCTGAGGCCAGGTCTGTGCCCTGGGGCGGGGGTGGGGTTGGGGGTGGGGGTGGAGGGGAGGCAAATGGTTTCTTGCTGCACTCTAGCTGGCCCTGCAGAGGTTTCTCTCCGAGGGGACCAGGGGTGGGCACACTGAGGTCCCCGCTGTGTTGTCCACCCTCTGGCCCCAGCAGGGCTCACCGTGGGCACAGCGGGTCTGGCGAGCTCTGCCATCTTGATTTTGGGAAGAGGGGCTGCTCGAAGAGGCTGACTTCACTGGTCTGGGAAAGTTTTCCACTTGGAGAGCTTTCCATCTAGGAGGCAAAGCAAACATCTGGTCGCACAGTTCCCTTGGCCCCTACCAGCCACCCCACTCGGGGATTCCAGGCAAATTCCATCATTGCTCCATTTCCTTTCCACCCCATCGAGCTGAGCATTGGCTGCCTGTATCTTCCCTCCCGTCCAGGGAGCCATTCACAGACTCTCCCCATGTCTGCTCCTGGCCCTGACGGGAATTTTCCTGCGGCTTTCTATGGCCTCCAGTCCTGTAATTTACCACCCAAGGCTTGCAGGCTCTCCCCGCACTGAAGACTTGCCGAGTAATTATCACAAAGGCCTTGGAGAAGCTGCTCGGTAGCCCAGCAGCACCCAGCCCCCACCCAGCTCAGGGCAGCTTTATCCTGGTGTTTGATGATTCGGGTGCAAGGACCAGGGATAAGGCTTGGGCTGCCTCAGTGGGACTCCTGGGGAGCTGCCTCCCTTCAGCACAGCGGTTGATGGCTCCTTCGATGGTGCGTCATTTCCTCCCTGCCTGCTTCTGGGTCTCCATCCTCCTGGCCCCTCGGCTCCTTGGCTGCTGCTCCTGAGGCTGCCGCCCAGCCTCCCCTCTCTTCTCCATCCCATTCACTTCTGCTTGTTCACGACGTCTGGTGCTTTGTGGCTTCTGGTTACTGCCATCCCAAGCGGGGTCTTGGCTCCGCTGCTGATGGGAGCTGCCCCTGTGTGGCTGCTCAGAAAACTCCCTGAGGGGACACGGTTGGGGCGTTTCTGGCATCTGGTCCTGGCTGGACCGAGTTCTGGGCCAGGCCACCTTGCCAGTCTCAGGTGTCCCCATGACATCATCCATGGTCTTGGAGACAGGTGCTGAGCCCCAGACCCTTTGGTTGTGTATGGCGAGCTGCATCATCACAGGAGCCGAGGCACAGCCACCAGTGGCTACGAAACTGCCAGGGGCTGCTCTGTTCAGAGTGCGGTCCGGGGGTGGTGGGCACACAGGGACTCCGGCCACGGAAGTGCACCAAGAGCCCTCTTATCTGTCCTATTTATGACCAGCCCATTCGTCTCCTGCTGCTGCTCAGCACTCACCATGCCTCCGACGGGCAGCTCCTCACATACGCATCCATCACCCCCTATCTGGAGTCCCCCTGCCCAGTGCCATCCGCCTGCTACTCAAGTGCCTGCTCAACCACTCCAGCTCCTTCCCAAAGTGTCTGTCACTCACCCTTCCCTTCCAGGGGCCTATTTTTCTTGCTATAAGGGTGAGTTAGTCTTTGCGTGTGACTTGTCCAGCACTCTTCTCCACATGGCATTGCCACACTGCTCCTGGGGTCACTGTGGGGTGTCATCCCTCAGTTAGTGGCATCCACTAACAGGCCCACTTTCCCCCTACGGTCCAGCCTCTATGGGCACAGAATGAGGAGACAGGGCCCCCGTCTGGAGGAGGCATCAGACGGGAACCAGAAATGATTCAACACCCACAGTGGTGTTTGTGAGATTGGAGCACTTCTCTCCTTTGCTTAAAACTTTCTAGTGCTTTCTATTTGTACCACAAGTCACATGAAGCCCTCTGCGTGGTCTGCTGGTGCCTGTGTGGCCCAGGCCCTGCTGACTTCGTCAACCTCTCAAGCCACGTTCCCAGCTCACCCTACACACCACCGGGCTCTTCAGTTCCTCAGAGGCACCAAACTGTCTTCTCAGACCACCTACACGCTCCATCAGCAGGGCCTGGCTTTCAGATCCTTGCAATGCCCGAGGCGATGCTCTGCACGTGAGTATGATGAAGCAAGTAAGCTGTGCACGGGTGTGAATGGGGGGAGAACCCTGGAGGTGGCATGGCCAGACTGAAGAGGGCAGCGGTGGGAGGCGGGCTGAGGGGCTCTGGTCAGGCCGTGAAGCTGGCTGCCAGACCCGAAGTCTGGGCCTGACACTGAGCTGCAGCCAGGGGCTGGGATGTCCTGCTTAGGGAAGATCACGAACGATTCAGGAGGAGGCCTTTGGCAGCCCCCGCAGGATGGATGGAAGCATGAGAAACCTGGAAGCCAGGAGACAGGTTGGGAGCCTTTGGAGAGAACCGAGCGCTTGCTGAGGAGGCTCACAGCCTGGATGGGGCCCGGGGGGTTGGGGGGGAGCAGGACAGGCTGACTGAGAAGAGGCGGAACCAAGTCTGGGAAGAATGGGTCTCAGGGTCTCTCTGTGGGTGCCACGTCCTGATTTCTGGGAGGGCAAGGGAATGGCAGGGCCTGGAGCAGGGGGCGCATAATCAGACCAGGAGCACAGGGCAGCCACCGGAGATACCGACGTGATGCCTGGCAGTGTGTTGTGGGCTTTGCCTGAAGTCCCACTGGCCAGGTTCTCTTCCCATCTCTGTTACCCACTAGCTTGCTTGGCTAGTCACTTGGTCTCTCTGCACTCAGTGTCCTAATCTGTCCTTGAGAATAATAATGTCCTAGTCTGATTCCCTAAGATGATGCAGGCAGCGGGCACCACACAAGGCCCAACATGTTGCCAGTCCAGGGTTAAACATCAGAGATAAAGTAATAATAATGCTAATCGCACAGACTGGGGACCTAGAATGGAGGGGACCCGTGCTTGACTGTAGGCACAGGAGCTCCATTGGAGAGCGGGGCACCCTGGCCTGTGTCTGGGACCTCAGGAAGGTCCTGGGCCCCTCAGTGGGGGCTGTGGCAGCTTTTGGACCAGCGTGGCTGAAGGGCTGGAAGGGACAAGCCTGCTGGTGCTGAATTCGACTTAGCTGTGAGGAGCTGGGCAGGAGACAGGGGACAGTGGAGGGCCCTGCCGCCAGGCCCGTGCTCCCACGCAGTGTCTCCCTACTCCCTGCTCCTCGGTACTGCTCCCGACAAGACAGGAGATGGAGCAGCCCTTGAAGCCACGCCCACGGCATAGCATCAGGTTTGGCTGAAGGTTCTAGTGCCCTTGGTACTCCCTGCCTGCCCAGTGACTGAAGAGGCAGTGCCGACCCGTGGGAGACATGTTTGTCAGGCTCTCCTACACAGGGAACCTCTCTCACGCTTCTGCAGAGCATCTCGGCCCCGCCCTGGTGTCTGGAACTGCCACCATGGGCACCCAACCGCCGTGCAGCTGCCTCTGCGTGATGCCAGCACCTGGAAAGGGACTCGGCAGCTCTGACTCCATCGGAGCCAAGGGCAAGCCTGGCCCTGCTGCCACTGAGCAGTGGGTTCCCGCACGTTCCAGAACTGCTCTGCGCTTCCTTTTGCCCACCTACGAACACAGAGATGATGCTTGTCAAGCCCTCAGCTTGAAAGTTGGGTAAGTGCTAGGTCATTGTTAAAATCCCTGGAAAAGCTGTTGCATGTGGTGCCACACGTTGCATTCACAAGGAAGTTGTGGAACAGATGAGGCAGTTACCATGATTCGTATTTTACAGGCTCACAGAGGTGATGCAGCTGGTGGAGTGGCACCTCGGCCCGGGCCTTTCCACCTCGAAGCTGGGGCTCTGTGCCCGGGGTTCCCAAAGAAGCCCTCCCTCTGGCTGTTTATGGTTCTAATTTGGAAGGTGTGAGATGGGTTCAAGAAGTGATCTTTGTAACAGTCTCCCCAGAGGGCATGCTGAGGAGCCTTTAGGAAGCTGGGACCAGGCGGGCAGAGGCTCTGAGGACAGCAGTTAAACTCAAGCGCCTGAGGAGAAAAGGAACAAGTGGGTCTCCCTGCACACACAGCGGAACCTCGTCACAGGAGAAGCTGGCTCCTCTCCAGACCACAGCAGCAGCTCCAGGAACGGAGGTGGAGAGGGAGTGGGCCCAAGCTGCCCAGGAGGTATCTGGAGGGC
The DNA here is from genome assembly GCA_007922815.1 of Macrotus californicus. Lineage (NCBI taxonomy): Eukaryota > Metazoa > Chordata > Mammalia > Chiroptera > Phyllostomidae > Macrotus > Macrotus californicus. The sequence continues at coordinate 60,915 of VMDR010001490.1, read as the reverse complement.
ACCCCCTGCCCTCGGAAACTCCAGAGAGACGTTCTTCTTCAAGAGCGGTCCTACTCGAGCCCTTTCTCCGCAGCTCACCAGCCCTGTGGCTCGGGCAAGTCCTTTAGTTTCTCTGCCTCCATTTTCCTGAATGAAATGAAAAAACCCTACCTCCAGGAAACAGCCCTTGGTATATACAGTGAGCGCTTAATCATGGTGAGCCAGTACCCTGATGGTGGTTACCTTTGGCTCGGGCGGCCTTTCCTCCTTTTCAGCCCCTTTCTCTGTGGCTCGGGCCAGCCCCAGCGGGGAGGACAGGCTCGAGGACACAAGTGGAGATGAGACAAACCCAGCGCAGATCCGGTCAGTTTTGCTCCAAAGCACTGTTACCTCCTCCCCCCTTGGAGCCTTTCCTCATAGCAAGGTGACCAGGGGGCCACAGAATGCTGGCCAGATGAAGGGACAGCCAGGCAGAGACCCACCCTCTGGGTGACCTTGCCAGGTGCCACCTCGGAAATGACAGCCACTCAGGAGCTAACTTTGTTGTCCCAGATATGCACCACGGACACATGGCTGCGCTGTCCCCTAGCCCAATGCCAGACAAATGGGGACTCTGTCAGCGCAGTGACAGAAGGCATGGGTCAGGCCAAACGAGTGGGCGCCCAGAGGCGCTGTCCACTCTTTCTCTCGCGGTCCTGGCGTCAGGAAGACTCAGTGAATGTTCTCGGCGCTGGAAACTATGTCCTCATCTTGGGCTCTCTCCATGACCACCAGCTCCACTCTGCTTGGACGGCTGCCCTGAGGAATTTGTTCAGCAAAACAAATAGAAATGTATTTCATGTTGGATCACTGGCAGCAAGGATGGGCTTGTAAACTAGAACCAAGACCCAGCATCGTTCTACGGAAACGCGCAGGCCAGGTCCCGCACCCAGACGTGCAGACAACAGACTACAGGTAGGAGGGCACGGGACTGAGGGACAGCGGCTTGCTGTGTGGTGGGCGCCCTGAAGCTCAGAAGCCATTTGCCCAAAGTCACACAGCGAGCTCAGGAGAGCCACGCCTGGACCCAGGTGTCTGAGCCCTCCCCACCCAGGTCCCCAGCTGGTTTGTGTGGGATGGACCTTATTCTTGGGTGTTTGCCAAGGCATGGAGCTTAACGAGGTAGAAGCTGATTTACCCTGAATTCTAATTAGTAGAAAGGCCACGTTTGGGGATTCTCAGATACAATGCTGATCATTATTCCTGAGAAGGACAACAGAGCTTTATAAGATTTTGAAGTAACTTTCTAATCCTCAAAGATTAAATTATGTTTAGCGGAGCTCGGGCATTGCCAGATGCTTTGTATAAAGTAGTTGGACTCAAATATTACTGTGTACAGAACCAGCCAACCAGCTGATTGTACCACCTGTCAGTGGGCCCGGATACTTGACCACACGGAGTGTTCCAGTTCTCCGCTGGCTGGACGCCCCTTCTTGGAATACTACTTGCAAAGGCTAAGACTTAAGAGTGTTCACGAGACCTCTGCACAGCTATGACGTCAGCTCTGCTGACGGTGTCCTATCTGGGGGTGGGGGTGGAACAGGCCTACGGAGCACAGGGGGCTTCCAGGCGGAGGGCTTGCCACTTGGCAGGGGAATGAGGAGGGGTGCGTGGCTGGGGCGGGGCGTGTTGGGGTCGACTTGTCTATCATTGCAGACTCCAGATGGAAGGGCCTAAGCCAGTGTTCCTTCAGGGTTTTGGAGTTCATGTTCGTTCCTGCAAAAAGTGCCCCTTGACAGGCCCAGGTCTGCGAGGGGGTGTTCAGCCACACTCTGTCACCCATGCATTGAGAGCAGCACCTCCCATCATTTATTCTCCCTAATGGCCCGATGAGGCTGATATTATTGTTCCCATTTCTCAGAAGAGGAAACTGAGGCACAGGGAGGTTAAAGAGGTCGCACCGAGACCACAGGCCACACAGCCAGCAAGGTGCAGAGCTGGGCTGTGAATCCAGCCAGCCTGACACCAAAACCTTCCCCTTAGACCAGGGTGTCTTTAGGTGTGGCCTATGGTCATCTAGGTCAGAACTTCCAGGGGTGCTTGTCAAAATCACAGACCCCCCCCCGCCGCTCCCTCTCCAGAGCTCTGGAGTGGGGGCCTCGGGCTTGGGGCATGGGAATGCGCCTTTTTAACAAGTACCCCAGGTGGTCCTACAGTCTTCAAGGTCCACGGACAGCATCCTCAGTGAGGGAACAGACGTACCGCCCACGGATGGGCAGCCCTCTCTTGGCGCTTCAGGTCAAGAACCCAGAGCAGGGCTTCCTCCCAGGGGCTCGGCTGTTTCCATCTGAGAGACACACCTCTTTCCCAGGTCACGGACCTCAGGATTGCAGGACCTAGTAACAAGCTCATCCCTGTCCTCACAGGGCAGCCTTGTCCCCAGTGTGGGTCCTGGGTGCTGATTCAGTACGAGGACCAGAGCATCTTTGGCATGCAGTTACTTTGGGCCACCCCTGACTGCTGTGACTTTCAGTTACCCATGGTCGCAGCCCCCCACCAGCAAGAGTGAGGGAGCGGTGTCCCCTCACCCAGGTGGTCGTGAACAATACCGCTCAGAGACAGGTTTCTAAACCCTGTAGCAGGAGACCTGCACCCCAGAGGCGGGGACTCCGCAGGCATCCTGCCCTCTGTTTGAGCTCATTTGCACAGACCAGGGCCAGCGTGGTCACAGAATCCCTGGGGCGCCTGCGAGAACCAGGCCTATCATTATTTTAGGCTTTTTCATACAAAAACAAACCCTTTGGGAGACAGGCCGTGAGATCTCCTAGGCTCTCTAACAGCACACTCCTCGCTCTTGCTTTGGGTTGGCAACAGCTCAAGGGAAAGGGGTCTTGACCTCGGACAGGTCTGCCTGAAACAAGTCAGTGAGGAAGGAGCCCCGCCGGTTACAGCTGCAGGCTCAGCTGTGGGGACTCAGGCTCATGGCCCCCTCTGCTGTCCTGTCCCTTGAGCACCTGTGCTCTGTCATCCCAACCTAGATGCCACCTGAGAGAGAGCACATGCCCCCAGAGAGTCCCTGGTGCCAACCCTCCCTCCGGGAGCTGGGATTTCAGGTAGCAAAGGAGCTGTGGATTTGTGGGAGGAGATGCTGGAATAGACAGCAGCCGAGTCTCATGAGTTATCAGAAATCATTAATACAGTGCTGAGAGGACAAGGAGAAAAATGAGCCCCTAGGTCTGCCACGATCTCTCAGTTCCCAGACGAGTACCCGGGCTGTCCAAGATGCCCGTCTCCTCACTTCCCCCGCAACTTCCGAGGAACCCCGTCCTCCATGCCCTGTGACAGAGCTGTCTGAGCTGTGGCCTCAGGTGGGGCTCCTTCCAGCTCTGTTCCTCATTGCAGTGTGGCTGGTGGCCACAGAAAGAGGAAGGAAACCAGTGTTGACGAGGCACCATGATGTAGCAGGCACTTTCAGATGTCACCTGGGTAATTTTATGTGATCCTCACGGTTCCTCTGAGAGACAGGGAGGGTGGTGCCTCCTTACGGATGAGTCACCTGAGGGCCCAGAGAACTACACAGTACTGCAGACTCACACCCATGGTTTTTGTGTGGCTGGCCCGCCTCCTGATGTCCCATGCACATGAGGCTCAGCATGGACTGGCCCCGTGGGTCTCTGCCGCCATTTCTACACTGAAAACAAAGACAAGAAACAGAAGAAAACAAACACCGATGTCCTCCCAGAGGGCCCCAGAGGCCACCTGACATGCAGCCCCTGTGATGTTCCCGGAGGAAGGGCCACCCGGCACGGAGCACCGGTGAGCTCTGGTCGGGACCCCTTCCCCTAACAAGAATCCCTTAGAGCACAGGGTCCCTCAGCCCCACTCTCTGCCAAGGGCAGCGCGCCAGCCCAAGAGGGACCCTGGAGTTCCTCTGGAGCATCCCCTCCTTTGTCAGGGCATGAGGCGAGTTCCCAGGAGGGGATGTCTCTTGGATTGTCTCCAGCTGACATTTGTTTTAAACTTCCTGTCTGCCATACACACACAGTACATGAATTAACTCACTGAATCCTCACAACATCCAGATGAGAGAGGTCCTCTCTTTTTAAAAAAGATTACTGGAGTTTAGTTATCTTTTAAAATTATTTTGCTCACATACAACATTATGTTAGTTCCAGGCGTGCAGCAAGGTGACCACCTCACGAAGTGACCACCCCAGCCAGTGAGGCTAGCCCCCAGACCGAGGTTCTCTGTCATCACTGTCTTACCATCTTGACATGAGGGAACTGAGGCTTAGCAAGGCCAGACAGTTCTCCCAGAGGGAAAGGCAGAGCCGGGACGTGAGCCCAGCACGTCTGACCTGGGAGCCCGCCTGTGCAGCCACCATGCGAGTCACGCCCCTCCCCCCGTCACATTGGTTCTGTCGCAGAGACAGGGTCCTCAGGACGTGCGTGGCGCCGCCCTCCTGGGCCCCCTTTTTCCGTGAAATCTGTGATTGCCGAAGCTAAAGTTTCTGAAGCTCGGTCACTGCACAATAAAACAGCAAAAGGGGGTTTTATTTGGGAAAAAAATAACAAACTAGGATAGATCATGCCTCTGTATAAGACGCAGCAGGGGACTTTGGGACAATGAAGGCACCATTTGGAAGGTCGGCTTAAGTGAAGGTGACGTGCTTCAGTGCAGATGTGACACTTTTCGTTTGGTCAACCTGACAGTCCTTTCTCCATCTGACAGTGGTTGAGTTGGGAAAAAAAGTTAATAATATAAATAATTAATGTAAATACCTATGTAGCTCTTAGAACAGCACCAGTATCTAAAGATTACCTATTCTTAATAATTATCAATTACTATTGGTCTTAAAGATGAGCTTTTATTAATAACTCTCCTTTATTCGTGCAGACCCTGTGCCTTCCTCATGGGCTCGCCCCGCTGCCCGGTGTCGGGATATCGGTGCTGTGCCCCAGCCCCATGAGGCTGCGAGCCCTGGTGGCTCGTCCTGTCTGCCTCTCCTGGGTCCCCAGCACCACGTCTCACGTTTGGAGGAGGCCACATTGACTGAATAGCTTGGAGAGCCGACTCTGTCTCCAGTGAGCACAAGCAGAGGTCAGAGCTGGCAGCCAGGGTTCCTGACTCACTGCATTGAAGGCAACACTGGCATATAACTCTTCACTCATTGGCCAGTGTCAAGGGAGGCATTAGGACAGAACACTGCATTTTCTCGAGCTGGAATTCTAGAAATTCAAAACCAGTCGTCGCATTCACAAACGCACATAGAAAAGTGAGCTGGACCATCTCCATTTCCCCATCCGGACCTTCCCCACCCATCTAACCCCAGCTCTGTGTCTCAGGGACACTGACTACTGGAAACTGCACCAACTTGCCTTCCAGTTGCACTGGCCAGCCTGTGGTTGGTCACAGCGGGGCACAGGCAGGACCCAGGGGTGTGGGGACAAGCAGGCAGGTGTTTTCCTCTGTCCCCTGCTGGGAGTGGCTTGATGTCCAACCAGAGGCTACAGCTGCTGTGAGGTAGCCACCTCCCCAGACTCTGGTGACCTCCCTCTTCTGACCCTTCCAGGCCTAGCGTGGGACGGCTTCTGCTTGTTGTCAATCCCTTGGGGCCGCCCCATCCCTTGTGAAGGTTTCCTTTAACCTTGCCCACAACTAGGTAAGCGGTCCCTCTCGAGCTCTCCTCCCCTTAGTCTGTGCTGTCTGGCTGCTCTGGCCCCAGCCTGAGCGGGAACAGAACACGTGTGTGCCTGTGCACGTGGGTGCGCCCTCGGTGTGGAAGGACGGACACCGCAGCACTGAGGGATTAGTGATGATTTAGCTCTTCCTTCCGCTTCTCTGATTTTCATGCGATGAGACATGGGTGATTTATGTTTAAAAACTGCACGCGAAGTGAGGGCTCACAGACTTGGGAAATCCACTCGTTTCTATCTACCGGGGTCAGGCTCGGGGGAGATGAGAAGCCTTTGGAGCCAGGCCCTTCAGGGGCAGAGCTGGGCCCTGACCCACGCGGTGGAAGGAAACTAAAGACACTGGCCATTCCCTGCTAGATCAGGTGTCGAGAGGATTAATGAGATAAACTCGTCTGCAGCTCGGAATTCTTAATGTGATTAAAAAGAAAATAAGAGACCCATTATCATCCCTTGGCTTTGGAAAGGCCCTTTAACCTTGGCTGCCCTGATTCTTGCTGCCGTCCTGTGTCCCGGCCCCACCAGGTACCTGGTAGAGGACGGGCTATCTTCCACAGCACTGAGGGTGCCTCAGCCGGGCGGTCCTCAAGCTTTGGCAGGCACGGAATCATCAGAGGATGTGCTAAACACAGATTCCAGAGCAGGCACCCCAGAGGGCCATGATGGGGCCCTGGAATCTGCTTTTTCAAGAAGCTGGACAGAAGAGGGATGGAGGTGCCTCGGCCGTGGAGTTTTGGTGCAACCCGGCCTCCTTTGGACTCTCATTCCTGAGAGTCGGGGAGCCGAGGAGCGAAGATGGGGAGAGAAGGGCTGCTGGTGGGGGAGAGAGGCATCAGAATAGGCCTGAACCGACCTGGTCATCGCCAGGATGAAGCCCACGAGTGGGACTTTGACCCCGCCTGGGCGATTAGCGCTCCGGAAGCCACGGGGACCGGCTGGAGGCTTTGACTGATGTTGTGTTCTTTTCTATTTCTTCTCTGATTACATCGATCCTGTACTTTTGCTGACGTTGTGACAGTCTAATTATAGACTTCTCGCTGCTGAGCAAACAGTCGCTCCCTCTCAGTATATCCGCCTGTTACACAAGCGCCAGCGCTGGGACATTGTCATTGCGAGCAGCCAGCCGCACGCTGTGCCGGCTGCACAGCCACACACCCTTCGCCTCCTTCACGTCCCCGCTGGGCTCGTCGGTGCCGGGGGTGGGCAGGCCAGGTCCTTTTTTCGTTTTTTAAACAGATGGGAAACTGAGGCTCAGAGTCGTGGCAGAGAGAGCAGAGCCTGAGGTGAAACCTGAGACGCAGGGCTGAGGGAACGGTGCATTATTCAAGGTCTGTTTCTTCTTTTCCCTTTTGTCCACCAAACATCCATTTAGTGCCTATTCTAAGAAATTTGGAGGTGAAGTGTCACCTGGCTGAGAGCAGAAAGTATTGGCGGGGTGGGGCCCGCTGGATAGTCTCCATCCTCCAAGCTTCTCAAGTGTCATCCCCATACGCCAAGGATGCAGGTTCGATCCCCGGTCAGGACACATACAAGAAGAAACCCATGCATGCAGCAATAAGTGGAACAACAAATCGATGTTTCCCTCTCTTCCTCTCCCTTTATCTCTCAAATCAATAAATTAAAAATTAAAAAAAAAAAAAAAGAACCCATTTCCTGGTTCTCCAATTTGTAGGCCTCAGAAACTTACCTGCCTCTGATCCAGAGGTAGACGGATCAAAGGATGCTGATTCAATTCAAGCAATGCCCTCCAGGGATGGAAGTGAAGGCTGGAAGGAGGAGCTCTGTATTCTAGCCAGCCAGATCCGAACCTGTTTTGCTGCTTGGAGAATTCCCTGTCTCAAGAGGTAGAGGCCCCTTTCCCAGAGTAAAAGCTGAAAGTATCAGGCAATCTGCTTCTGAGCCACCTTCGCGCCTCGGGCTTGGGCGCTCAATCTGGGCTCTGCCGGTCAGACGCCCCCCACCCGGGTTTTGAATCAGAAGCTAAGGATGGGAATAAGCAGACCCAAAAGACTCGATTATCAATGGGTGGCAGCAGTGGTGGTGATGGCCAAGCTCCAGCCATCCTGCTGATTTTGTGGGCTCCCCAATATCTTTTAGAGAAGTTCCATTTTGTGTAGATCATCTAGAGTCATCTTTGATTAACTGCGCCTGAATATCTAGACTGATGTGAGGACTGGAAGATAGTGTTCGAGTACTGTGAAGCCCATCTGGTAGGTGAGTTAGCTCTTCCTAGCAGGTGGGTATCTTAGTCCTCTGGCAAGCTATGGGGGTGGGGGGGGGTGCGTCTCTCCTGCAGCGGGCATGCACTCGGGTGCTGGGAGGTTTGGGCATTTTGGGGGGGTGCGTCTCTCCTGCAGCGGGCATGCACTCGGGTGCTGGGAGGTTTGGGCATTTTGGCAGAGAACATCCTGGGGCCTAAATGCAAGGCAGGTTCAAAGTGGACCCAGGGGTTGGCCCCAAGATATGAAATGATCAGTTAACAAATTTACAATTTCACAGAATCCGTTTTTCCTGAAGGGAGATTTAAAAAGGTTAATCCTCAGATAAGAAATCTGGGGCCCTAGAAGAGAGGGTGGCCACAGCAAGGTGTGGGGAATTCTCCCTCCTCTGCTTTCCTCTGACTGGCTTGGCAAGCTGTCCTGACAGTAACGTGAGAAAGGGCCCCCGGCTGACAAAGGGAGATGTTTCGTGCACGGGGCTGGTACCTGCTCACGAATGTACTACCTCGTTTGACCAGCACACACCTCCACAAAGCTGACGGCAATTCCCATTTTGGGATAAGGAAGCCGAGACTCATATTGGGGAAGTCATTTGACAGGGATACAAGGCATCTGACCTAACCCTCCCCGCTTCCTCCAGGGACACCGAGGGGAGGTGGACAGGAAAGGGGTCTAGTGACATCGCTCATGAAGTCGGCACACCCATCTTGGCATCTGTCATCTTTTCTCTGGCAGTGCACCATCTCCTCATCCCCCTTTCTGGGCCCCAATCTCCCTTCCTTCCTCATGCCCCGGCGCCCCAGCGCCCCAGCGTCTCTGCTGCCGTAAAATTGTCCCCAAGGACACAGCCCACTTCCCCTTCTCTTCCCCATCAGATCTGACCAGTCCTTGGTTCTTTCTTCCTGTGCTTTGCTCCAAATTAAACTTACACCTTTTCACTCCAAAGCCAGTGGCTGGAAGAAGCCCAAGGAGAGACGGGGATTTACTGGCGGGAGTTCTAGATGGGAAGCGGGAAGCCAGGTCCTGGCACGGCACACCGGAGACCCGCCAGCATGAAGACGGTGCCACCATGGTGGCTGTAAGCAGGCCCGCCAGCGCCGCCGCGCCGCTTTCTTTCTTTCTGGGTCTGGATGCTAGTGGTACAGGTTTGTTCAGTTTGAGAGCTCATCGGGCGGTGCGCTCTTCTGATGTGTGTGCCCTTCTCTATATGTCAATACGCAGCAATAAAAACTCTGCTTAGAAACCATTTTAAGAAAGATAAGATACTTAGAACAAGGTATTGTAAGAAACATTTGATCACGGTGACCCACCTGGAGACGGACTAATACAAAAACTGCAGACTTAAAGACACCGGTCAAGGAGGGTAACTAGACACTAAGCGAAAGATTTTGTTTCTTGCCTTACAAAAATGGTCAGTGATAGAATTTCTTTGCTTCCCTGAGTATTTCAAATAAGATTCGCTTGAGACATAGAACTTGTTCAGGGTCATGGCCACAAGCGAGGCACAAGCTGCGTTTTAAAGGCTGTGTCCTGCCTTTGCTTGTCGTTCTTCAACAGTCCTAGGTGCAGATCAGAGGATCACTCGGAATGCAATGGTCTCGAAACCATTTCGATTGGACGTGCTCCAGCAGAGGCTGGAATTTGGCAAGAAGGAGGCTCTGGTAATCTTGGAAGGACAGTTTCAATACGTGGTTCCATGACCTGTGGGCAGTACGTGGTGACTTCCTGAGGCTCCTTCCGGCTCCAGGCTGCTGCAGTTTTATGAGGTAGAAAGAACACCGTGTATTTTTAAAAATGGAAACAAAATTCTAGAAAAGCCAAGCCATGCTCCAGAAATAAAAAGGGGCCCAAAGAGAAATGTATACATACATATGTACAGTGAATTTCTTCTCTAGCTCTTGGCTATCCCCTCCTATCTGCCACAAAATTGCCTAATGGTCACGGAGCTGGACAAACTTTCACCTGAGTAAAGTAGAACCAAACCATGCTAGACCAGCTTCTAGGTAAGAATTTCTGACCTGCATTCTACCCTGAGGCTACCTGTGCTAATGGTATCCATGAGGTACTGAAAAAGTAGAAATAGTTCAAGGGCCAAGGTAATATTAAAAAATTGCATTAACTTTAATGTGATCGTGTATACTGGATTGTTATGGACAATCTGGACTTTAAGTAACCAGTCACTTTGCTCTCTTAACTGATTTTTCAGCAATTCATTCAACAAAACTACTTGCTAACGGTACTGAGCTAATTGTATATCCACGTGGGAAAAATAAATTTTGACCTCAAACTGCACAGGAAATTAAGTTGAGATGAGTCATAGACCTGTATGTGAAGGCTAAAACAAGTTGCTAGAAGAAAACTAAGTACATGACTTCCACGGCCTTCGGCTGGGAAAAGATTCCTTAAACAGGACGCAAAAAACACTACTCATAAAAATAAGATTAACAAATTAGATTTCTTTAAAATTAAGAATTTCTGTTCATCAGCCCTGGTTGGTGTAGCTCAGTGGATTGAGCGCGGGCTGTGAACCAAAGGGTCGTCAGTTCGATTCCCAATCAGGGCACATGCCTGGGTTGTGGGCCAGGTTCCCTGGTGGGGGCATGTGAGAGGCAACCACACATTGATGTTTCTCTCCTTCTCTTTCTCTCTCCCGTCCTCTCTCTCTAAAAATAAATAAATATTTAAAAAAAGATGTGATTTAAAAAAAAAAGAATTTCCGTTCATCAAAAGATAACATTTAAGAGAATGAAAAGAAAGCCACAGACTGGGAGAAGACATTTGTAATATTGGACAAAGGACTCACATGCAGAATATGTGAAGAACTCATAGATCATACAACTCCCTGAAAATTGGCAAAAGACTTAAACAGCCACTTCACTGAAAAGATATCAAAGTAGCCAATAAGCGTTTGAAAAGTTGCTGAACAGTATCAATTACTAGAGAAATGTACACGTAAGTCACAATGAAATACACACTTCCCTTTTTATTTTAATTTATCCTCACCGAGGACATTTTTTCATTGCTTTTAGAGAGAGAGAGAGGAAGAGAGAGAGAGGGAGGGGAGATCAATGTGAGAGAGAAACACCAACTGATTGCCTGACTGGGGCTTGAACCCGTGACCCTTTGGTTATGGGAGGATGCTCCAGTCAACTGAGCCACACCAGCCAGGGCTATACCCCCCTTGCCCCTTTTAAAAGTAAACAGACTGACTATATCAACACAGGTGAGTTGTGGAGCAACTGGAAATCTCAGCACTGGCTGGAATATAAATTGTTACACCACTTTGGAAAACTGTTTGGCAGTCTCTTTACAGCTTAATATATGTATATTCTATGATCCTGCAATTCCAATCCTGGGCATAAATGTAGGATGAATAAGTTCTGGAGATCTAATACACAGCATGGTGATTATAGCTAAAAACACTGTATTACACAGGGTCTGGCACAAATAACGCCCTTGTTTTATTACAAAACCATAAGCATGTGATTCTGTAACATAACAATATCACGCTCAAGCACACCATGTGACATTTTAGGTATAATGTTCAAATTAAAACTATAAATTATTACGTCCTTATTATTACCCCACGAACTACATGCAAGCGAGCATTACTTCTGCCGGACCCTGTACCCTTGACATTTGCAAAGAGAGTTGGCCTTAAGCACTCTCACCAGGCACACACAAAAGGTGACTGTGCGGTGGTGGGTGTGTTAATTAGCTCCGCTGTGGTGCTCATTTCACTCTGTAGAGCAGAACATCTTGTAGTACACTTTAAACATACACGATGTTCATTTGTCAAGCATACCTTAATAAAGCTGGAAAAAAGATTATGTGTAAGCGGCTGCTTTTGTGATAGGCAAAAACTCGATGCGACCCAAACATCCACCAGTAGAACGAGTACATAAATTATTGAGTATTTATACAATGAAATAATACACAGTATTGGGAAAGAAAGAACCATTGTTTCATGCAACAACATGGATGAATTTCATAGACACACTACTGAGTGAAAGAAGCCAGACACAAAAGCACCCGCATTAGGTAATGTATTCATATCAAGTTCAAATATTGGTAAAACTAATCTCTGGTGATAGAGGCCAGAACAGTGGTTGCCCTCTGGGACACTGAACGGGAAGAGGCCTGAGGAAGCTGGAGATTGTCAATGCCTCCATCTGGGTGGCAGTTACATGGGTGCACACATATGCAGAAATTCATCATTCTGTACACATCACCTTTGTGCACTTTACTGAATTTATACCTCAAAAAAAAGTAACACCAAAAAAATCAGACCGTATATCCTGATTACATGTCCAACAATAGAATATCACTGCGGCTTTCACTGCACTCATACCGATCTTTTATCTCCTTGATGTTCCAGGAACTTCCCCCTCTCCAGCGAAGGCATGTGAGAACTCTTTTTATCCTGGCAGACAGAGCGCCGTATTTATTTCGGGCGGCATGGAAGCGGCGGGGCATGGAAGTACCGCACGTGGGGAAGTCATCTTTTCTCCCACCACCCAGTAGAGGATCAGTACAAGCTCAATAAATGTTTATTGATAAACAAGTTACTGTTTGACATAACAGTTACCACACATCTTATTATATTAAACACTGCACTAATAGTTTCCCCTTTTCTTATTTAATACTTATATAACCCTACAAGGCTGTTCCATTTTTAGTCCCACCCTTACAGGTGAGGAGATGGCTATTTATGGAGGGTTGGTTCAGTTAGGCGCCCAAGGCCTTACAGATAGTCAGGTGCTGAATGGAAACCCCAGCCCAGGTTATCTGAATTTAGAAACGGGAGTCTAAACCGCTTGCTATGGAATGAGTGGGCGGTGTCCAAGCCCCGCCCCCATGTTATATAACAGGCACGGTTGACCCTGTGACGTGCCGCAGAGGGCTGAAGCTGTCGCAGTTGTCAGCCTTGGCGATGGATTCCGCGAGGCCCTTGGTCCCACTAACTGCACACAGGTGGTTGACTCCTCCCCCAATGACCTCCAGACAGTCTGGGGAATCAGGAAGGTTCCCGCGGCTCAAAAACCGTAATTTTTTCCGAGTTCAAAACACAACCCAGAGGTAGGCGTGGGGGTTTCATTCCCCACTCCTGAAAAGAGAGAACCAACGCGAAACTTCCAGAGAAACAGAAAAAAAAAAAAGCCTGCGAGGGAGCGGAATAGAGATGGGGAAAGCTTGGGGGTAAGTTATGTGATAGGAACGGCAGAAAAGAGCGTAGTGAAAAGTAGATAGACAGGGAGTCCCACTAACTCCAAAGTTAAGGGGGTACCCACGCAGCCCCTCTCTATTGCGCCTGCGCAGCGCTACCTCCTTGAGCACCCCCGCCCCTGCCCGCCCCCGAAGATTTACTCGTCTCTCGGCAACCATTCACCCAAGGAGCCAATCAGAGGGCACCTTTCGCCGTGCCCTCGCCGTCAGCGTCCAGGCGGAAGGATCCCGCGGGCGCTGGCTCCGCCCTGCCCTGCCCCTCGCTCCCCGGAGAGGCAGGCTTAGGGGCGGGGGCGGGGGCGGGGGTGGCGGACGGGGGCGTGGTTAGGCCGTATAAGAACGAGGGGGGCGGTGGCCTTGCGGCTCACTTGGTGCAGCTGCTCGGGGGCTGTAGTGACCGTGCCGCTCCTGCTGGGGGCTGCCCACGCCAAGGACCTGACTCTGTCATCTTCTCTTCCACCGCCCAGGTGAGTCCAGGGCCCCCTCCTTCAAAGACTTGAGGATGCGGCGGATCCAGAGAGCCGCGCGCTCTGCCCTCGGGGGTCTGTCCCCGTCGAGCGGAGCTGGAGTCCTCGCCGAGCCCAGTGGGGGCGCGGAGGCGTGAGGGGTGGTGCGGACAGGTGACGGGACCAGGTGCTCCCTTCCCCCGCAGCTCCCTCAGTGGCACCCTCCCTCCACTCGCCGTCCCTGTGGGCCAGGCGAGACGCTCCTAGAGGGAGCTGCAACTTTCCAGAGACTTCGGCCAGGCTTGGCAAACTTCAGCGAGTTCCCGATGCGCGCGTCCCGTGGGCTGCGCGCTGGCCGGGCACCGCGGGGAGGCCGAAGCGTACGTGAGGGGGGCCTTTGGCTGCTTCCCGGGATCCACCACCCCCTCCTCGCTGGCGGTCTCTCGGGCTTGCACCTGCGCTCCTACCCGCACGTACACTTCCTCCGGCCGGCGCAGCGCGAATTCGAACGCGGCGGTTTGGGGAGGTGCAGTTGGAAACGCAGCGGACCGGGGCTGATTATCAGGCCGGACAGGGGAGGGGCGCTCCCCAGGCTGCGTGCCAGGGCCCGGGGGGAGATCGCTCACTTTTCTTGGACTCACACCAGACTGTGGACACCATAAGCAGCAAAGTGACCTAAGCGAGTGACTTGTGTGCTGCGCTTCTGTTGGAAACTTCTCGGGGTTATGGTGTCTGCGACCTGGTTCCTCCCCTTTCAGAAATGAAACTTGCTTACAGAGTAGACTAAAAGCCTGACAGTCAGTTGACTCGGCTAGCGGTGCCGCGGGTGGCTCAGAGGCGCCGCTGCCCCGGGAGGTGTCGCAGTTCAGATCGCGAAGGTTTGGAGGGGAGTCGGAGGAGGGTGACGAACCTGGGTACAGGTGGTAGCCCGCAGACCTCAACACAACGCCGGCGGGCGACAAAACAACGGCGCTACCTCGAAGCGAGGGGGGCACTTCACCCATCCGCGCTAGAACTGGCTGTTAAGGCTGGCCGCCGCGGGAGGAATCGGCTCAGTCCCCTGCCCTTTTGCTTTTGGTTCGGAGGAAGGCTTCTGCGGGGCCGCCTGCGTCCTTAAGTAGGGCCCTGCTGCTGTTTAACTTTTATCTGTTTGTTTTTAAGGCCGTTATAACACGCAAACAACGCAGTGCTTAAAGTACACCGACTAAGCGTTTATGAAGACTGTGTAACCACTTGTATTGTGACAATCCGTATTCAGGATAGGTGGGTTAGGAACCTGAACGTCCTCAGAAAATGAAGTTAAGATGATTAAATCCTCCTGAAGCCGACTCTGGGTTTGGCCCAGCTGCCCTTCAGGGGTGATGAGGGTGGCCATTGTTGGCTCCACTAACCTTTCAACATGTGTAACTTGGCAAGGATCAGAGCAAGGAAGTGAGGTGAGAGTGGTAGGAGCGCTTACCAAGAGTTGTGCTGAGTCTTAAGTCCCCAGAGGTTACTGGGGTGCGGGGGTGGGGGATGAGACTGGCACAGGAGACCCTGCTGTTGAAGCCGGTGGGGTGGGGACTGGAGCGCGCTGACTCTACTCTTCCCTTTCAGGGAAGCGGTCTGAGCTGGACCAGCAGGAATTCTGCCCTTTGCCATTGTTGTTTGTGAAGATGGAAAACTTAATATCTCTGGAGCCAAGCTTTTACTTGAGATAACTGAAACCTTATGTTTTAAGGTACACCTGTATCTTTAGAGTACACTTTTTCTCAATAAGGAGTTTTTAGAAAGGAGCTTTGATTATGTTGTATATAATTGTCCCGGATAGCTGTGGGGAGAGTCCTATAACATTAAAAAAAAAAAAAAAAAAGAATACTTTTGCCAGGAGGCTTTCAAATTGTTACCCAAAACAAAGTTCCCTAATTTCATAAGGAACGTTAGTGTGTGCGAACCGCAACACCTTTACGTGGCCCTTCTTCTACCGCGCCCACCTGGCACTGAGAGGTTGCGCTGGGGTAACCGTCAGATGAACGTGATTTAGCCCGGCACCGTGGCTCCTCCTGCTCAGTTCTCCTGCTCCAGCCTGAGCAGCAGTCGCTGCGGAAATCCCATCCGGAGTCCCAGAAGCTCCTCCCACAGCCCCTCTCCCAGCAGCCCTCCCCTTAGCCTGCATTCCCAGCGGTTCAAGGCTGGAGCAGGTTGTGGACATTCTACACTACCCACCAGGGAACAGAAGTCCTCGTTCCTTCTGAAAGTCCGAGGAACTGCCCAGCAGTAAAGATAACTTAGTGTGGGCCGTCATGCCCTTGTTCTGCTGGTGCCAGTACCAGATTCATTCGATACTGAATTAGAAAATTACATTTGTTTAACTGCTCAAGTAAATAGTACCTGGTCCTTCTCTTTGATATGTTGTGTGCATGGGGCCAGTCGCTAAAGAGTGACAAGCCAGGGGCTCTGAATGGGTTTGCTAAACCTTTTTTTGTGTTACTGGGAGAAGCTGCGGAAGCCCAAGGCTAGTTTCGGGAGTTAAGTTCAGCTTGTGTTTGGGGTTTTTGATTTCACACCAGAGTCTGGGCTTTTTTAGCCCAAGAAAATCTGTTATTTTTTAGATGTGTTTGTGTGTGAGGGTGGGGAGGGGGGAGATTAAAGGATGCAATGCAGAGTCTGAGGTGTTAGTTGGGATAAAACATTACTCTGGTTAGGTAAGGTCCATTGCTTTTTTTGTGTGTTGTCATGGAAGAAACAAGGCAATGTTGGAAAACGTGTCCTGCCATCTGGGTGTTTTGACTGTGGCACGTTAAATTGGCCTACGCTGTATTCTGATGAGGCAGACACCTGTGGGCAGACAAGTGTGTGTGTGTGTGTGTGTGTGTGTGTGTGTGTGTGTGTGTACGGCCACCTGGGAACAGCAGTGAGGGTGATTGCTTGTGCTGCTCCTGGGACTTCTGGTCTCAGACTTCTTTTATTCTGTTCCTACGTGTGTTATAAGGAAGCTCCTATTTGTAGTTTAAATGGTTTAGAGGAAGCATCTTTGTATAATCCAACTCTGTAAGAAGTAGCCTAGTGAATTGTTTAGAATTCGTAGAGCTTTGGACAGCTGTCCCCTGTAGCCTGCCGTGGAAGTGTTTGTAGCACTTCTGGGAACAACACGAAAAACTGGTAGGAAGAAACAATTGCTAGTGTTAACTCTCCCTGTAGGGCGTTTGTAGTCTCAGAGCCTTTGGGGTCTTGGTCACTAACAGGCTTTAAGTGTTTATTTCTGGGATGGAGTCATTGAGGGGTTAAGTGCTTCCTAGGCAGCCGTGTGTGTGCCAGGTGCCCAGGAGGCCCGGGAAGGGCTCTGATGCAGGCAGGGCTCGGGCAGCTTCCGAGGGTCCTTGGGGCACAGTCTGCTTGTCTTAGCTGCCAGCATGTGAGCCCCGGAAGCAGGGGTGTGTGCTCACTGCCACCTCCCCAGTGCCTAGAGCAGGGCCTGTCACACAGAGGTTAGGTGGACACAGCGCTCTGCTGGCATTCCTCTGGGGGGTGGGGCTCCTTTAAGTAGGTGTCATCCTGTTGGGCCACAGTGCCAGAACTTTGGGAATCAAAAGCTCCTAGCTGAATGTGTAGGGTGGATTCTGGGCCTGTCTCTAAATGGAGGCCTCACAGTGGGTAGGCTTGGAGCTGAGGGGCAAGGACCTCTAATTGGCCCACAGCTGAAACCCCTCAAGCTGTTACCCTGCACCCTCCCAGCCCCTCCCACCCTGCCCATCCACCCAACACTGGCCTCACTCGGCTTGATCAGCCTTTCTCGCTCCACGTGCACTCGGTGGCCAGTTCTGCTGAGTCTGTCTTTTTAATTTTTTGTTTTCCACTGCCATCACTGACCTGGTTTAGGGCCCTACAGACAGCCGCTTGATGGGAGCCGTAGTCAGCTTCCCTCCCTGCCTGGGGCCAGTTCTACGCCCCAAGCTCCTGGAACAACACCTTTAGGACTCACAGCCTCTGCCCGTCCCTCTAGAAGAGACTGAGCGTCTTGTCAGGACCTGAGCCTTCCTGACTTCTGCTTATTCTCAGCCTCCTGTGGAGGAGGCTTCCCAGCTGCCCTGCCTTGCCTCACAAAACACATACTCAAATAGTTGATCACTTTAATGCTGCTCCTTTCTCACCACCCTTCAGTCCCCTAGCCTTGGACCCTTCCCAGTGGCTTCTGAGCTACCCCATTGAGGATCCCCTTGCCCCGTGCCTCTCCTCTTCAGTATGTCTTTGCAGTTCTGCTTTGTGCCTTATTTTCTACTTCTTTCAAATCTTCAGCTGGGCGAACACAAAAAGTATTAGCTCCCTGGAAACCCCTGTGAGAAGAACATTATCCATGCATCTTGAACTGCTCCCACCCCTCACGTTGACATAGCTGCTGTCACCTTACTTAGCCCTTGGGAGGATCAGAGAAGGGGCAGCCCTCTGCCTCACCTGGCTGGCTGCCTGCCCCTCACCCCAAACACGCTCTGTTTATTTATGCCTGACCTGTGCTTGTGATGGAGGAGAGGTGGGCATGAGGACCACCATGGCTAGCTGCCTCTGCGTGGTCCTGGCCAGCCCTGTCACTCATGTGGAGGACTATAAGGTGGCCACAGCAGGAGGCAGAGGTCCAGAGCAGAGATGCTGGTGGACACTCATCGACCACTTGTGCGTGGCCCATGCTGGCCTGGGGTTTCCGGTGCCCAGGCCCTTTGTGGTCCTGATGCTTCTCCGCTCCCTGCTCCGCAGCTGACTTAGCTGTGAGGACACCTGGGTTCTTGGTCCTGGCAGCACCTTGACCTCTTCAGGCTTCAGTTTCTTCATCATCATAGGGACAGTAGACCAGCGCCGCCCAACAGAAATGTGAGAGCCACAATTAAGTTTCCAGTAGTCACATTAAAAAGTAAAAATAAACAGGTGAAGACAGTTTTAATTGTATTTAACCCATGATGTCGAATATCATTTCACTTTGTAATCAATATAAAAATATTAATGAGATATTTTACTTTTTGTTTCTTGTGCTGAGTCCTTGAAATCCAGTGTGTATTTTACCTGCCCAGAGCATCTGGATTTGGATCTGCCCTATTTCTGGTGCTCAGCAGCCACGTGAGGTTGCGGATAGCAGATCGGGCAGTGCAGGGCTCTCCTGTGGACAAAAATGCTCACCTCTCGAGTTCTGACTCTACCTCCGTGGAGGCAAGAGTTAACAACACGAAGTGATGGCGGGAAAGTGTCAGCTAGGACATAAGCTCTACGGGCGCAGAGATCCATGTGGCGTGCTTTGTCTCGGAAGCTTCTAGAGCAGCACTGGGAACACAGTAGGCACTCACATAGCTGAGAGAAGGAAGGGAACTTCAGTCATTACAGCCAGCTCATTGATGGTCACTCACCTTGGGAGTCAGCCCTCATCCTAGAACACAGGGCGTTTTTGATTCCTCGTCCAATGCACATTATTATTATTATTATTGTTGTTGTTGTTGAGAATAATCATTAGGTAATCAAAGAACTGCAGAGAAAATCTGAGAAAGGCAGGGTGCTGGGACTCCAACAATTGAAATTTGAAACTGCACCAGGAAATAAGTAAAAGGCGTCTTTGCGAGGCCTGATGGCAGCAACGCAGGACTTGGCACGCGTGACTTGATGGTGACGACCCCAGTGAGCGCAGTTGTGCCGTGTGTCGCTCCCCCCATGGGACCGCTTTCAAAGACAAGGTAGCTCAGCCCCCTGAGGTGCTGTTGGTGCAGAAACAGGTGCTGCCCCTGTCACTTTGATCCTGCCCTTCACCCCCGACTCTGCCTGCCTACCCACACTTCCGTTCTCTGCATCATTTATACTGTCAAGGGCCCGCCGTCATGCTCAGACCTGGAGGCCAGCTCCCTGCCACGTGAGTGTCAACTCCTCGGGAAAGGGTCAGTGCGGGTGAAAACCGGGGTAGGGCCGTGTACGTGATCAGCATCCTTACTGAAGTGGGGGCCCACTCAGGCTTAGTTGTATGCGAGTAGGGGTGTGTATATGTGTCTAATGCATGTAAAGGGCATTTGAGCACCTGAGGGTGGCTTGTGCCTTTCCTGAGAGGCCCAGGGGTGCTGTTAGTGAGCAGACCGCCGGGACTGAGGACCTCTTCTGGACAGCTGACACCTGTTTGTAGCTCTGAGCTGGCGAGTTCAGTGGTAAAGCAGCCCTTGAGAAAACCAGGAGGCCGTCAGCCCTTAAGCACTGGATTGTGTGTAACCTTGGCCGTCCTTACAGTAAATGATGTCCTTCTAGAAATCGTCTTATTTTCCCAGTCTAGTCAATCCGTAAAACAGCAGAGCCAGCTCTGAGGATCTCTCGAAATGAATTCAGACCAGTAACATCTTTGATTTAGAAAGAGGCGTTTGGTAGGAGGGAGTGGACCACCCAGGAGCAACAAAGATTATTTCCGATTCGAGTTGAGCAGTTAGCACTTAATGATGCTGACACCCTGGAAACATCAAGGCTTCTCTGTGTGGCTTCCATCCGAGGACATCTGTGTTCTGACCTTGGTAGTGTCCACGTTTGCAGCCATTTCAGCGTATGCCTTTAGGCACGGCAACATCCACGCTGTCCCTGTTACACGGGGGCCAGTGTTTTCGTTCTGTTCACGCTGTTTTGTAGCGCCGGCGTTATCTCTCCGACCACACTTGCTGAAGCATCCTATTTTGACGGACGGGATGAGCTTTCTGTTTGGAGTCTGCTCAGGGCGGTGTCTGTGGACAGAGCCCGGTCATTGATAACCGTGCAGACTGTGTGTTGGCAGCAGTGGGGAGGAAGAGCTTGTGAGGGCCCCTCAGACTCAGAAAGCCTGTGCACAGCAAGGTGGCACCAGGTTCCGCTTTGGTCCAGGGCCCCCTGTTCCATTAGCTCAGGCAGCATCCCTCTTGCGGTGGGAATTGGACCAACTTTTTCAGCTCGGGTAAACGTCAGTGCGGGGCGGCCGGGAGGATGCTGATAACCCTGAGAAAATGGATTGAGGAGACCTGGATGGGATCAGGAGCCGCGAGGGAGGAAAGACCACCTGTGGGTTGTTGTGTCGCCGACTGGGAGATGTTTTCTCTGGGCACAGCTTTGTGACATGGGGCGGTTATTTGAACGGAGGTGGAACGTGGCTGTGTTTGCCTGGGAAGCTGTAAACATAACTTCTGGGGAACAGTGCACACAATGTATTTCCTTGTCCTTTTCTTTAACAAGCCATATTTTATCTGGTTCTATTGCTTTGGGCTGTCATTCAGCATAAACGTCTTTATTCTATGTGCAGGTGTGTGTCTCAGCTGTCCGTGACTTTTTAACATGTTTGAGGGCAGTGGAGAAGTCTCCAGGACATCCCCTCCTCCCTGCCGGCGGGGCTGGCAGCCCACAGACAAAGGGCTTGCTCAGGCATCCCCCTGGTCCTAGATAACTTCTGGCCTTCACTCCTCTAAGAATTCAGGGAGTAAGGGAGGTTTTCTCTTCAGAAGGCCAAAGCCACCTTGACCCTGGTGTTTCTCCTTCCCGCGCAGTTATCTGGAACTGCATATATCAAGCCGTGGCCATTCAAAGCTCTTTCCTTGAGGATGAAGGAATCTCAAGGGTCGAACTATACGCAGGTGGAAAAAGCAGCAGGTGTCCAGCCCCAGGTTCACCGTGTACCCATGGGCGGGCCTGTGCCAGGCGGCTTCTGTTCTCGGTTCTGTTCCAGCTCTCCTTCGGACACTCACCCATGGCGGGTCCTGGTCACTTCTTACGAATGGACCTACCTTGTCTCTGCTGCTCCATTGGGTTATCTGTTTCCTGGATCTGATAGTGACCCTCTTGTCTGCAGGGAGCGTCCTGTTCTGCTGCTTTATCAGCCGATGGGCACTCCCCATCATCCAGCCACCAGAACGAACCCTGGCAGTCACTGCTTTATTCTGGGAGCAGAGTGGTATGCCTCAGTTGCCCAGATAAGTAAGGATCAGCCATTCCTAAAATCTCCCTCTTGTGCCTTCATTTTTTCTTCTTAAGGCTTGCCTAGCAAGCCGACTGTCCCGGCTCCTTCCACTGCTTGGTTCCCTTCCTGGACTTGCTTTCTCCGAAATCACCACTGCCTTGCTGCCTCGCCAGCATCATGGAGCGCCCTTGGGAGAGGCCCCCAGGCCTTCATCTCCCAGCCACTGTTCCTTTAAAAAACATTAGCCCAAGTATTAGAATGTGTATACTTAATTACCTTCAGTTCTTGTGGCCTGCTAAACTGTAGACACCCCAAATCCAGAATGGGTTTGAGAGGGAGAGTTTCTGAACTGACACTTGTTAGGTTAGTTCTAAATGCTTCTGTCTTGCCTTCAGCACTTGTCATCTGACCTTTCTCAGGTGACCTTAGCACACCTTTCCCTCCATCTTATAAAAAACCCTTACACCTTCTTCCTCTTTCCTTCCTCTTGCTGCAGTCTGCTTCCTACAGCTACCTGAGTAACTAGCTCGTCTTCAAAGCCCTACCGCCCACCCCCTGCCTCGCCCACATTCACTCAAGTACCCACCTCCAGGGGGCCTCTTGAACCCACCCTGGGTTTCTGTCTCTTCCTGGTGACAAGTCCCTGGGCAGTTATCTGGTGGGTGCTCTTTGTTCCCAGCTTTCTCCTCTATAAAGGGGACATCACAGCATCTCCTGTGCCAGGGATGCTGAAGGGGTCAGTGTGTTAGTCCACACAAGGCCCCACAATGCTTGCATTTGGGTGCTGTCAAGTAGAGTTTGGTGGCTCATATCAGAACACCTGGCTAAATATCTGTCCCATTGGGCGTCCTCTGGCCATGGCTGTGGCCATACAGAGGGCCCCGGGAGGACTCCGCATCTGGCGGTACTGCTGGAGTCTGAGGGGTGGCAGAGTGAGCCTGTGTGGAAAGGATGCGGGTAGGAATATTAGTAAGACGTTCGGTGATGAAACAGCTGATGTGCATCCCAACTGAGAAATGGGATTTCCCACGCCACACGGTGGGCAACGAGTTATCTTCTCCCGGGCCTCTCCGTCCCCAGAGCCACCCTGGTGTTCTTGAGGATGACCACTGCCCTTGGCTCAACAGGAGAGAGCAACTGAAGGGCAGTTGCTCAAGCTTCGCTGTCCAGTGTCTGCCGTGGGGAGGCAGGTGCACAGCTACGTGGTGAGCAGAAGGCTGCTTTCTCCTTTTTTGGACAGGACCAATCAGACCTCTGTTTTAGAGAAGATGACTTTATTAGCAGCAAGAACTGGTGGAAGCAGTCGCCAATTCCAAGACACCGAGGGTCTAGAGACAATTCATTCCTGATCCTTATTGCTTTAAAGGAGGGACAGGGACAGTTGCAGCCTGAGTGGAATGGGAGTTGATGTGAAGTGGCTCACACTAAGTGCTCTTTCCTCTCTACACCTTCGTTTGTCAGGAAGCAGAGAAACAGACCAGACTGTGGTTCTCATTCACTCAGCCAGCCGAGGGAAGAGGGGGGTAGGATTTAGTGATGCGTACTGCCATCCACTTCCGCTTCTAGGCTTTTCTGTGCAAGGGAACTTTTTGCTTAAAGCATCCTCTGTGGTAGACAGAGGAGAAGAGTTCACGTGGAAGATGCCAGCTATGGGTGCGTGGTCCCCTCTCAGCCAGGAGCCAGGGACAGCAGGTGTCTTTGCTCTGCATACATACCTCCCATAGAGTCTGTCACCAGGCTTGGTCCATTGCCCATGGCTGGGTCTCTTACCCTGAGCTTGAAAGAGCTAATAGGAAGGTCCAGGCTGTTGAGGTAACATCTAATAACCATGAAAGGGAGGTTTACCATCAAAGGAATGCTGACGTGGGTTTGAGTTTTTTCTGTGTTCTTAAACCCACAGCGAGGTCAGAGGTCGAGGATATTGCTCACGTGTCTCTGGGCAGGATGGGGGGCTGCTGTAGTGGAGAGAGCTGCAGTATCTCCGTGAAGCCTCTGCACAGAGAGCTTCCAGAGCTTCCATGCTAAAGATCACAGACCTGGACTCAAATATGTACCCTGCCGTCTTTCACTTCTTGGAGGTACAGCTGCACATACACCAGCAACTCTGGGTGGCCTCTGTGTCTCATACCAGTCACGGGGAGGAGCCAGTGTTGATTTGCCCCTGAGGCCTGGGCATGGTACTGATGCTCTCAGCACTCGCATCCCCAACTGCCCCTCTGCCTGCTCTGCTCGCCCACCTGGTGTCCCCTCGCGATTTCCTAGCCACTGTCACTCCTGTTTCTGGGATCTAGATAAACTATGAAGCAGGGCTAGAGATGGCTTCCCCGCCCCCGCTCCCCCCCCCCCAAATGGATAGGCTCAAACACAGGTTTTTAAACCATTCTGCCCTGAGTGGCTCTGTCCCAGGCAGGGGTAGGGGGACAAAGATAAGTTAGGCATCAGCTGGTCTTCCGGGAGTTTGGTTTAATCTCCTGGCCTCCCTTGGCTTTCCCTTTCACTTTGGTGGCTATCTCTGCAATCCTGTGTTCTCTTCATGTGTGTGTCCCACCCTTCTGGGATAGTCAGGTGGTAGAAGAGGAGGAACTTGGAGCTACCCAAGGTAGTCGTTCATCATGAGTCAAACGTTTTAGAAGATTAAACAGTTTGAACTGGGTAGGACGCTGGTCATCCTCCCTCGTAAAAAGGTGCCTGAATGTTCAGCTCAGTGAGAAATCATGGCCCCTACCCTTCCCCAGGTCCTCTGTGCAAAATAAAATGACTCTGTTTCTCAGGCAGCAAAAGGAAAAATCAAACACTTCAGTTTGCATTTACCAGGCATCAAACTAATTTTTTTCTCGTCACTATTGTGTGAATTTTTGAACTAGATTTTGCCTTTAAGCATGACCTTTCATGAGCTGGGAATGAGTGAGGACATGTCAATGTTAATTTCCAGTGGCTAATTAAAATTAGAACTGTTACACTAAGCTCTGGTGTGTTCTCTAAGCGTTAAGGGACTATAACTTGGATTTATTGGTAATACCAGTGTGTGTCTAAGTAACTGGAAAATGTGCTTCTGATCATTGAAATTGGATGGGTAAGGGAAAACAGTTCCTTTGCACCAGGCACCCATAACTCATTTTGGGTTCTCCTGATGAGCTAAGGACTGAATATGAACTCGGCCTGGAAGTGTGCCTTCAGGAGCTTGAGCTCCTGCAAATCATGGTGAGTTGGGAGAATTCGAAGCTCCACCATGGGCTTGGTACTGGTCACGTCCCACATGGGGCTTGTACACGGACTGCTGTTTCCTGAAGGTTAACTCCCATTAAAGTGCACATGTCAGAAGTCGACAGGGAGGAAGCCCACCACGGACGTCTTCAGAGTCTTGAAAAAGTGCTTATTGTATTTATTAGGGTTCTTGCAGCTGTAGCTAATAACCAGCGTCACAGTATCATATGCAGGGGACCATACTATGTCTGAAATGAGAAATAGCAATTCTTATAAAACTAGTAGAACATCTTCGGATAACAAACGTGGAATGGAACTAGATGAGATGGCTTATCCGTTGTTATTTTGAAAGTTTGGGGTTTTTTTGTTGTGTTTTTGGTAAGCAGTGGACATCTTCTTTATACAGTCCTTAAGCAGAAACTTGACTGAAAGCCATTCTGTGGGAAACCAGGCTCTCCTTCCCTGCCCAGCCCCCAGAGGTCAGCAGCTAAGGCATGGAGGGGAAGCTTCTCAGTGTGCATGGTTGTGTCACGTGGTCGTGGGGGTGGGCGGGGGCATAGGAAAGGAAGCGAAGGAATTAAATAAGGTAGCAGATGAGTAGGAGGGTCACAGGGGAAAGATTTCAGAACACAGAGAATACGATTTTAACTTTTCTCAACTAACACGTGGGTAGGTTCTAAATTCAAAAGGGATAAAATAAATTTTCCTTTGTCCCTCATCTCCCAACGGAGAGGTGTCCTTGGTGCAGGCCAGACCGCAGTGTGTTTTTGCAGAGACGTTCATGGGGGTGTAAGTGCGGACTTGTACTACTGCACACACTTTTGCTCTTGCTTTTCCAACACACAGTCTCGACAAGCGTTTCACGTTCACGCAGACAGGGCCGTCACCATTCTTTTGGACAACTGCGTGCCCTGGCGCTTGTGGCTTTATAAATAATTCTCCAATGAGTAGTCCTGTGCACACCCGCAAGCGTGCCATTGGGGTAAAACCCCAGGCAGACTTCCTAGAAGTAGAATTGCCTGTCCAAGGGTATAACCACTGAAAACCTAGAGAGCCACATTGTTCTCCGGAGAGAACCCACGGGCGTTGTACCCAAGGTGACTGCTTCTGGATCTCTGCCAATCTGATCGGTGAAAAGGCCACATTGAAGTTTTAATTTGCCCATCCCTTTAAGGTGAGGTTGGGTGCGTTACGCATCTGAGCCGCTGTTCGTGTCCCGCGACCCGTCTTCTATTCGGGTTCTAGGGTTTCTGATCTGTGGGAGCTCGCTATTCATGAAAGAAAGGGATACTTTGCCTAATGTTACAAATATTTTTCTTGGTCTACTAACTTCTTTATGGCATTTTTACTGTGCAGATGTTTTAATTTTTCTACAGGCGAACGTATCAGTTCGGGGGACTTTCAGGTTTTGTGTGATGTAGAAAGGAGGAATACCTACTGTATATAAATCTAGAAATTCCATGTTTTTCTTTCTAGTACTCTTTGGGTTTCATATTTGACACTGAAGTTTTTGATTCATCCATCTAGATCTTAGTTTGGCACACAATAAGGAGCCAACTTATTTTTTAAAATCTAGTTAACTATCCAGATGTCCCACGGTTTCTCCCTTTATTATTCTGAAGTGGCTCCTTTATTATATACCGAATCCCCTTATTAATAGATTCTATTCCTAGATTTTAAAAATTCTCTTCCATCAGTTTGTCTGCTTTTCGTGCCAGCGTTCCAGTGACTGTGGCTTCACATCCCTCTGAGGGGGCGAGTGCACCCCGTTTCTATTTTTCGTGGCCTTTCTGGCCATCCCTGCCCCTCCTCCCATACGAACCTTACCGCTTCTCAGCCGAAAACATCTGATTTTGAACCTGCTGCAAGTTCAGAGGTTCAAAAATACACGAACACTCTCCCGTCTGTGTCCTTTCCCCTGGAGGAGGGCGATGGCTTTCCTCAGGTGCTCCCTGGTCTCAGGTGTCCCTGCTCTGAGGTTCCAGAAGTGGGAACGCTCCTGACTTTAACTCTCCGTGACTTCCTTTTTTTAATGATTCCTTAGAAAGAAAGGCCTGAGTCAAGAGCCAGTTCCTACAGTTGTTCTCTGCACCGTGATTGAGGCTCTTCCCGGCGGTTTTCGGAAAATTAATTGTTCCTTCTATTCCAAGTATTGGTTGGCTTGCGGCTCCCCCATTTGTATTTTTACAGGTAGATCAGCACACCTGACTGACATCTGTGTCACCAAATCACAGCTGGCTTAGCAGTGGCTCAAAGCCACACCTTCCTGTGGTCATTTGAACTGGGTTGGGTCGTGCCCTGGGTAACAGGCAGAGGTGCTCTGTGTGTCCCTCGTGAAAGGGGCCCCAGAGAACTGTGTCCACAAAGCACATTAGGAGAGAAAACTACTTTCTCAAACCTGGCCTGAAGCCAAATAACAGCTACCATAAACATTAAGTATTGCCCCACACATGCTGTCTGGTCTCCTGAGCTGAGTGCCGTGGTAGGATGATCCAGACAGCTGAGGGCTTTTCAGTGCTGTCCAAACAGGTTTGAAGGGAAACTTTATCTTCCCCTTGGCATGCACTTTTCTGCAACAAGCAGAGGAGCGCTCACCCCCAGACTGGTCTTCCTGGAGCTCAACCTTCCCATCACGACCAAGCAAATTCAGTCCCTTAACCTACATGCGAACAGGAGCCTGTGATTGGCCTGAGGAGGGCGCGGAGGGCCAGACTGGACGTGGCCAGGTCTTGGCTGCATGCTGCCTCTGCCCCTTGATTCCAGCCATGAGCTCATGTTGCCTTTCAGTTGTCTTATGTCCTGTCCTCATAAGAGGTCTTCTTCCCCTTCACCCCAGTCAGAGCATACTTCTCTGTTCATTTTGTCTCTGCCACACACCACCTAGTATCAATATGTTGTGTTCTCACCCACCTTCCTCATGGGCAGCTCCGGGAAAGCTCAGCTCACTGCACCCAGAAGCACCCCAACAACTGGCAACCACCCCATCGATCTGAGCGGGGCCAGTAAGGCAAGGACCCCCGGCCCCAGGGCAAGACTAAAAATCCGGGTTGAACGCCAGCACTACATGCGCTGGATGTGCATTCGGAAACAGCAGCTTCCAAACAGGCAACTGCGAGGTCATTGGGGTGCACTTGGCATGTGTCTAGGAAGTCAGATGGGTGAAGAGGGAGGGAGGGCCACGCACCGTGCAGTCTGAGGACAGCACCTGGACCTTGTGTTGCAGCTAGTGTTTGACCCCTGTGGGTCCACAGGTACCTTGACTCCACCCCATCAGTATTTCTCAATATGCTGCTAGAATGTCTGGGAATCTGCTGCATTTTATTTTTTGCTAAGTGTAACTTGGTTGAAAATCACTTTGGCGACTTTGTGGCTCTAGCAGGTCAAGTGTGAGCAGTGATGTTTTTCTTCTACTCCTGAGTGCGGGCTTTCGGCTCCTTGGGTAGTTTCAAGGTGGTAGTTTACAAGATGCAGTTGGAAGTTGACCCCCCTGAGGAAGTTTCCCGCATGCCGTGGGGGCCTCCTTGCTGGGCAGAGTCATTCCACTGCAGAGCTGACCCAACCCTTCGTAACCCGGGAATCTTGTCATTCATGCAACTTGTCGGTCCTGCCCTGGGCAACAGGAGTGCTTCTCAGAGGGCAGGCCACGCCCACACGGGAAGAGGCCGTGGGTTCTTGCTAACAGGATGTCGAAGTGAGTGGTGCTAACAGGACCGACCCGACTCCCTCTTCTCGGGGGGGCTGTGGCCCGGAGTTATGAACTCTTCTAGTCACGGAGTGAGGGGAGTCCCTTCCTGTGGCTCCCCTGTTCTGCTATGGCCTAGGTGTCACCCACTTCAGGATGCAGGGAGGGAGCCAAGGGCAGGAGAGGTGGTCTTCACAGACAACAAAGAAACTCAGCACAACCCATAGGCTCTGTGTTGGCTGATGTTGTGTTCAGGTTACTTGGTGTAATGAGTGTGTCTTCCTGTCACATAAACCGGCACAACCTGCCCCCCACCCTCACGTGGGTCAAACAAGGGAAACAAAACAAGGACTAAGATGATGCAGTTGCCCCATTTGGTGGAGGGTGAGTGTGGGTCTTGGCCTGACTTCACGGAAGCATCGTTGTTTACGTATTTACCTCATTTAATCCTCACGGCGACACCCAGCAGTAGGTCCGCTTACCCCTATTTACAGGAAAAGGTTCAAAGAAAAGTCCGCATCATCTCTGAGTCCCTCGAGCTGCTTTGCCAGTGGAAGTGAACCCTAACTCTGTTTCTCACCCCCTCACTTTCAGTTTCCCTGGACAGGACGTCCCCCAAGATGGCAGAGGAGAGCAGCAGCACCAGGGACTGCGTGTCCTTCAGCGTGCTCAACTGGGACCAGGTTAGCCGGCTGCATGAGGTCCTGACCGAGGTCGTACCCATCCACGGGCGAGGCAACTTTCCAACCTTGGAGATGACCCTGAAGGACATCGTCCAGACCGTCCGCAGCCAGCTGGAAGAGGCAGGCATCAAAGTGCAGGATGTCCGGCTGAACGGCTCTGCTGCTGGCCACGTTCTGGTCAAAGACAACGGCCTGGGGTACAAAGACCTGGACCTCATCTTCCACGTGGCTCTTCCCACCGAGGTCGAGTTCCAGCTGGTCCGGGATGTGGTGCTGTGCTCCCTTCTGAACTTCCTGCCGGAGGGTGTGAACAAGCTCAAGATCAGCCCGGTCACCCTGAAGGAGGCCTACGTGCAGAAGCTGGTGAAGGTGTGCACGGACACCGACCGCTGGAGCCTCATCTCCCTCTCCAACCGGGACGGCAGGAACGTGGAGCTGAAGTTCGTGGACTCCATCCGGCGTCAGTTCGAGTTTAGCGTGGACTCCTTCCAGATCATCCTGGACTCTCTGCTCTTTTTCTATGACTGCTCCAGCCACCCCATCTCGGAGCATCTCCACCCCACAGTGATCGGGGAGAGCGTGTACGGGGACTTCGAGGAAGCCTTTGGCCACCTGCAGAACAGACTGATCGCCACCAAGAACCCCGAGGAGATCAGGGGCGGGGGGCTGCTCAAGTACAGCAACCTCCTCGTGCGGGACTTCAGGCCCACAGACCAGGAGGAAATCAAGACTCTCGAGCGTTACATGTGCTCCAGGTTCTTCATCGACTTCCCGGACATCCTGGATCAGCAGAGGAAGTTGGAGACCTACCTGCAGAACCACTTTGCCGAAGGAGAGAGGAGCAAGTATGACTACCTCATGATCCTGCGCCGGGTCGTGAACGAGAGCACCGTGTGCCTCATGGGGCACGAGCGGAGGCAGACCCTGAACCTCATCTCTCTCCTGGCCTTGCGCGTGCTGGCCGAGCAAAACATCATCCCCAGCGCCACCAATGTCACCTGCTACTACCAGCCGGCTCCTTATGTCAGTGATGGCAACTTCAACAACTACTACATTGCCCAACCTCCAGTGACCTACAGCCAGCCCTACCCCACCTGGCTGCCCTGTAACTAACCTTGAGACCTGAGGGTTTCCACAGTGGGAACCCCCGTAGGGCAGGGGCTCTCAGGTAGGGGAGCCTCCTTCTAGATGTAGGTGTTTGCCTCTTAAAGGGGAACTCAGCTCTGATTCTGCTTTTTTTTTCTTTGTGTACCCATTGGAATGGGTGTACAGTGTGTCATGAGCCAATCCTAAAGGGACCCATTGTTTCAGTGCCACTTTGGAAAGAGCTGGAGGAAGTATGGCCTGTCCCCATCTTTCCAAGGTAGACACTAACCTGTCATGTCCCGAACAGGAGCACGGGGAGGTCCGAGCCCTGTGTGGTAACCGAGGCTGGAGAACCGCTCGGGCAGGGCATGAGAAGTACGGAGCCGCTTGTCTTCTCACTGGGGCGTGGAGACGGCTCTGTCGGCCCCCGCTGGGGGTTCTCAGTTACAGGAAAGTGGTGCTGCTCGTCTGTTTCCTTGCATCAGTTTTAGTCAGGCAGAAAATGGCAACTGTGAGGGTGCTCCCGTGACTTCAGTTTTGTTCCAAGGACTGCATTGCTGAGTTATTCCCTGTCAGCAGAGCTGAGGACCTCTCTCATCAGTAAACCAACACCAGCCAATGCCAAACGGAGGTCTGGCCGGACGTGGTTCACGGTGTAGATGCTGTGCGCCTGCGAGGAACTGCGTGAGATTACTGAGAAAAACAAAAAAAAACAAAAAAAGATCTTTTCGTGAAATGTAACTTGAAAACAAAATAACACGTGGAACATGATGTTAAACTAGCATGGTGGTGGGGGTAGGGGTGGTTGTAAATAGGAAACACGAATGTCCACTTTTCCTTGAAGGAATTCTGATGACTGACACTTCTCTTTCCTCGGCGGCTTGTCACTTTTGTTTTTCTTTTTCTAAGACTAAGGGTCGTGCCGCATCGGGGGTCATCGGAGTAACTGACGTGGGAGGGTCTTCCCGTGTTTTCATTGGAAGCCCATTCTGGTCACATTCCAAGTATATGACAAGCTGTTTTTCTGGAGTACTTGGGCTGATTTTTTTTTTTTTTTGTTCAAAAGTAGTGATTTCCTTCTCCATCCTTTTTTTTTTCTTGACAGCAAATGAATTCAGGAATTTCAATAAAACTGGGCGGCCTGTGGAGTGATCTGCCCTTGTGGGCAGATGTCTTTGTCTTAACATTGCTTTAGAATGGAACCCGCTGTCCCGTGCTGGGCGTGAGGCAGAGGGGCTGGCGTCCAGTCGGGCCTGTGTGTGGCGGCCGTGCTGAGGCACCTTGCAGTGATCAGTCCTGGCATGCTCGGGGGTGAGCTGAGTGAATGAAGAATAATCATCCTGATGCTGGTAGATTTGACCACACCTGTTTATATTATGCACTTTAGAAGGAAAACAGTATTAATCTCTAGTCTCAAGCAAGCTTAGCAAACGGGAGTGCTCTAGGCTGCTGCTTTCCCAGTAGATTAAGTAAGGGATTTTGTGTTTTGAAACTTTGTGTGATCTTTTAGCAAGCATTACTTCAGGGTGTCCGGGGCAAAGAAACCCAATCTTGCCAGCCAGCCTGGTTTCTACAGTGATTCCATCTAGCCCGAGGTCCTGAGTTTAAATCTCCCCCGTGGCCGTGCAAACCCCAGCCCTGAGTGAGTGCTTCCTCCTTGCTTTAATAAGCAATGAAGTTGCCTTCATGCAGAAATGCTGAGTAGGAAAGGAGTGGTTTACCTTTTTTGAAGATTACATTTTCAGGGCTTTTTTCTAGAATGTGGTGTCTTGGTCCTCTTGAAAAGCGGATGGGGCCTGGTCAAACCCTGAGACTTAACTGGGATCCAGGTCATGCTGTGTGAGGTGAAGAGAAGCCACTTCTTAGTGTCACCAGCTCCTGTTTCTCTGGGAGCCAGTCATAATCTGAATGCACTGGCCCTGCGTCAAGGCTGGTTCGATGTTGGAGGGGAGGGGCGGGGTGCTTCAGTGTTAGCAGGGGGCAGTGAAAGAAGAGTGAATCCCAACTTTGAAAACGACATGGTCATCCTTGACGTTAGAAGACTGCCATTGTGGTCAGATGGCCACATGTTTGCTCAAAAGTGACAGATCTGTTTAAGCAAAGCTTTGAAACGTGATGGAGCCGCCAACAAAAGCACTTGCCACCAGCAGTCAGGATCGTACCAGGAAGTGTGGGGGGCTGGGCAGCGAGGCTCCAGATGGAGAGAGGACCAGAACTGCATCAGGTCATTAAATGTCAGTTTGTCCTTGGAGTTCTTTCTGCTTGTTTTCTTCCCCCCTAGCTGGAACTAGTCCTTTGAGAGTGGAGGGAGGTACAGAAGATGCTAGGAATCCCCAGCCTCCAGTCCTTTCCCACCATTGCAAGATCACCAGTGTGGCGGTCCCTTCCCCTGAAGCCCTTAGGCAGCCCCGCTGTCCTGGAGTTTGAGAGCAGGCACGTTCTAGGACCATCAGGGTGAAAAGCCACACTGACCAAAGCTGCACTTTTGAAACACCCCCCAGGGCTAGTGGTGTCTCCACCTGCTCTGTTGAGCCTTTTGCCTGCCTCAGACTAGACCAGGTAACCTTGAATTTCAAGTGTCTGGAAATTCTAGCTGAAACCTGCCTTTCATGCCGCTCACAAGCACCAGATACTCTGAAGCTGTACTGAGTCCTGTGGTGGTTCTTTTCTGTGTGTTGAGTAACTTGAAACTTGGCAGTGGCCAAGGGCACTGAAGTTCAAGTTCTCACATACATTTAGGCAGTCTCGTTTGCTTCAGGACTCTGAACAGTCTTCCGATGCTTTTTGCAAGTGTGCGGCTCGTCACCCCAGCCTGCTTCTTGGAACCTGGTCGACGGCAGTGAGAGTCAAACAGTACCTTTTCCCTTGTGTTGGCAGAGGGTGCACACGAAGCTCCTGGCCCTGAGCTTCAGTCTCACCCTTAAGCCTCACCTTGGCAGTAAGACACTGTTCCTCACTCCGTAACTTCAGCTCTGAAACCGAACTCCGTATCACCAACACCTTCAAATCAGGGTTCCCGCCGACCACTTGTGGGGGATGGCGTGAGCCACACCCTGGAGGACTGGCAGGTGGGGCCGTCTGGGAGGAAAGGTGCTGGCTTCCTGCTCTTTGGTAACTATTGTGGTTTGACATTTAAGGTTTTTTCCCCCCAAGTTTGATTTTTCCCTGGAGATTGGAGTTACGGTGAGCTGTGTGTGAATCTGTGGAGTTCTTTGTGTGGGTTTTTTAAAAAAAAATTTTTTTTGGTGATGCATTAATAAGCAAATGGCTAAAGCCCAAATCTGCTTGTTCTTCAGCCTCCCCGCTAGCACTGGCCCCTTACCTTCCTGGTAGGTGAGGACCGTAACCAGTTCTGCTTTCTTCACTTTGGGAGGTGGTGCCACTCAAAAGCAACTTCCTAACTCAGAGCACCTCCCTTCTCGTTAACTTTCTGGGGCCGGTGCCTTGTTTTAGGGTGCAGCTGGATTCCGAGCTCAAACATCCTCTTCTAGAGACTAAATGACAGTTATCCAGTTGTGAGAAAAGACCCTGATGCCCACCAGGGCTATGACTCTTGGGGTGTTGGTTTGGGGCTCCACATGAGGGGGAGAAGCTTTGAGGGGGGTTCCCTAAGGTGAGAGAACTTCCAGTGGCCAAGGTTAAATTCGCACCCTTAATCTGGCAGAGGCCAGAATATCACAGCTGACCTTGGAACACATTCCAATTCCGCCAGTTAACGTTCAGAGGACTGGGGGAGTGTGTGTTTGTTTGGGGGGAAGGTGGTATATTTAAAAAGATCTGACAAATTTTCAGGATTATTTGTGGAGACTTCAAGGTGAGGATCAGGAAAGAAAATGCTTTTTTTGTGAGTTCAAGTTCTAAATCTTGTTGACCTATCACTTTATTAAAAAAAAAAATGGCTAAGTGTCAGCAAAAGAAAATGCTTGGAGTTTTGCCTGGGTCAGTGCGCGTTGGTGCAAACTGCCAAGTGCGTTTGCCCAGCAAGGTGAGAAGACCCTCCACTAAAGAGGAAGTCGTTAAATAACACGGATCTGTGGGTGTTTGAAAACTCAAGCCATCTGGTTTGTTTTGTTTTTTTTTAATGAATTAAAAAAATAGCTGCTTTAGGAAAATGAAGATTTTTTTTTTATCCATTAACTTCCAAATTAATGCAGTTCAAAAGTAAGATACTTATTAGACTAAATTGGAAGCTAGATTTGCATAGCCTTTGAAGTAGTAATTGACTAGGAGGCTCGAGGTTTCCTCTTTGGTGTGATGGTCACTGACCTTCCTACGTGAAGCAGGTAAAATCACTTATCAATGCAAAATGTATTAGAACTTGATGAAATAGAGCTTTGAGTTTGAGAAATAAAGATATATTTAAAAAAAAAAACCCACCTTGTCAGTTATGACACCTTACTGTGTTCATTCCTTTATGCATGTCTTCGGTGGCGAAGTCACTTTGTTTCAGGGAAGATGCTGCGGGGTGGTGGGTAGTTACCAAAAACACCCTCGGACACTCCTCCAAAGCCGGTACTTTCTCTGGGGGGAGTGTGGTCACCTTGGGGCTCATCATTCCCTTACTATTTGGACTCCTTCCCAAGGTGCCCAGCTGAGTCAAACTGAGCTTTGTTACTGACCGCGGCCTCTCAGCTAATGCCCATGTTCAGTGCTACAAGCTAGGTTCTCATCAGCCTGACCTTGGCCTCAAGCCCCTCTCAATAAAAGAAACCAAAATCACTTTGCTATACGCGACTGCTACCGTGGTTTCTTCACATTTTAAAGCAGGCTAGACGTGAACAGGCGACATTTGAGTAGCTGGTAGATGACGTTCGGAGGGTATGAAGAGAGACTGGAGGTCCTGCCTGGTGACCAACTTGCCTCCTGATTCCTCTGGTCCAGTTCACAGCCCCTCCGCCCTCCCCAGCCCTGCCGGGTCCAGGGCCTCAGTTCTACGCTGGACTTCTTTTACTCCTGCGGCGTTTTCTGTAACCACCATCAAAAAGCATGCGTCTTTGTGTAAGAACTCTTCACCCCCTTGTCTTCGACCTGCCTGTTGCTGCTCCTCAAACCTCTTGGTGTGAGGGTGAGCATCTCTAGAGCCTGGTGGGCGTGGAGCCCTCTTCCAGACCACTCCTGCGGAGTAAGTCTTCACTGCCCCTTTCCACCTCCCCTGAAGCCTTTCCTGCAGGCGACCCCCACCTCCTCTGTTGTCATCATCCCCTCACCCTGGCTCAAATTTGGATCCAGAACTGCTCATGGAGGTTGGAGTGAGTCTCTTGTTCCCCTCTGTGATCACAGAATTGGGCCCAAGTCAAATACTGACTTTGCGACGTCCTGTTCTGTTTGCCTAGGAGCCGGCTGCAGGCTGCTTCTGCACCGTTCCTCGACTCCGCCTTGCTGGCATTGCCCTCAGCACTTCTGTGGACCACTTCATGGGTCTCCTCGCTCTCCTCCCCTCATCTTCCTTGATTCGTCAAGGGCTCTTTCTGAAGCAGGTGTGCCTGTGCACTCTCCTACATTAAAACCTTACTGTGCAAGGGCAGATGTCAGACTTAGAAGTGTGAGGGGTCCTTCCCAGCGCCTCCCATCTACCTCCCCAGCCTTTTACCTACTCTGCTGGGCACGCTTCCTTCCCATTCCAGAGCACACAGCCCCTTCCATGCACCCCGTCCTGCGGAGAGCCACTCCAAACCCAGCTGAGCTGACACCTCGGTCAATGCACTGGCTGGGCGGTATCAGTTCTAAACCTGGATTGGGAACACCTGTGTGTTTCATTTTCCCCTGCCAGCCCTCCCGCCTGACTGGCAGAGATTTGGTGCTTCAGATGCTGAACTCGGCATTTTCGTCCCTGGAGGACTTGGACCTGGGCCGCTGGCAACTAGAAGGCTGAATCCTGGATAGTAACCTGGATGTGCTGTATGCCCATTGCAGTGCCAGAAATCATTTTAGTCCAGGCTTGTCCAGACCAATATTCACAGGCAGATCCATGTGCATGTAACTTCCCAGTTCCCCGAAATGGAGTCACCTCCCGGGCACCAATACTGTTGGTCACGAGTACCCTTGACCTCCTGAACAAGGTCATCACTCGCAGCTGTAGCCCTCCCCACCAGTGTGTTCTTCCGAATTCCCCACCCACCTAATACAATAGACTTTCTCACTAGGTGTTTAGTAGAATTTCTCCCGAGTCCCCTTCGACTATTAATGCCTCAGCATTGGAGCGGTGCGGCCATCAGCACCAGTATCTCCAGGATTCCGGAAGTATCAATATATTTTCAATTACTGGGCAATTTTTTCTTCTCCACTGTCCAAGTTGCAACTTGGGAAGGATAGTGACGTACTCGGTTGTCATTTGGGATTACCATCTGCTGGAAGATGTTAAGAGCTTCAACAGGACCTCAGAGGGTTTACCAAGCAACCCATGGCGGGAAGCAAGGCCAAGGAGAAACTAGCCAAGGATACAGCCCCTTCTGGGCTAGAGCAAGAAGTTGGATGGCACTGCGGTCAGTGTCTGGCCCACCTACCACACCTGCTCCAAGGCTGAAGGGGACATTGGTGAGATCAAATGACCACCTGCCCTGAGTGACAACAGCAGAGCTGGGGCCATGGTGCTGGTTTCCTGCCTCCTGGTCCCATGCCCCTCCTCTACCACAGGCCTGTGTCCCTCTTCCAGGAAGAACGTGCTGGCCTGGCAGACGAACCATAGGTCTCTTGGCCACCTGACTGGCGTCCCTCTCTCACGGAGCAGATTTCTGTGAGTGCTGTCAAAAAGCCAGGGAGGCGGGGCCGTGTTGGGAGGCCCAGGGTCATGGCCAGGTGGGTAATTGCTACCCAGCTCACAGCCACTCGGCCTGCCCATTCTAGCCCCAGCTGCAGCACAGACCTATCAACGCCAGGGCTTTTCATCAAAGCAAGTCCCCACTCAGGCGGCCTTGTACTGCAGGCAGTTTCTTAGAAGTGGTCCTAGGAGAAGGCGTGAGCAGCAAGTCACCTGCTTTCTCTCAGATGCTCACCGGGGAAAGAGGTCCGGAGCTGTAGTGCGTGTGAATGGGAGGGAGGGAGAGCACAGCAGGGACTTTGGCCAGACCCTCCTGAACGATTTTAACGCATCCAACATGGGTTGTGTGTGAGCCTTTGCTCAGGGGCCCGTTGGAAGCTAAAGCCATGAGGAAATGGAAGGATGATCGCTCACATTTGACTAAGGCTTTAGGGTTTGCCAACCACATGCTACTCAGAAACCTGGGTGGTGGGAAGCGGTGTCCCACTTCACAGACAAGGGGCCAGAAGCTCCGAGCACTCCAGAGCCTCCCAAGGCCACGTACCTTTTGAGAGGCGGACCTGTGCACAATGACCCGACTCAAGGTCCGTTCCTCCCACCACGGCAACCCTAACTCCCACGCAAATGCATGTCCACGGCTGTGCCAGCCCCTCTCAAGGGCCGGAGGGGTGTTGAGTTGCCTGGTAATAGATCTGCTTCGCTTATACAGGAAAGGAATTCCTTGGACAGGCGAGCAGCTTTTCTCAGACAACCTTCCCTTTGTGGCTCAGGTGGGGGCTGCGGGTGGGGCCCCCACTGCAGGCTCGCTGCTGTGATTGGGGAGCGTCACCCAGCTCCATCTAGGTCCTGAGCTGGGCACCAGCCTTTAATCTCCCAGCAACACACAGGCGGGGCCCTTCAGTGTCCAGAGGAAACCCAAATGTCCAGCCGCTGCAGAGCCAGGACTGGCCGTGGGTGTCTGACCCCGGGGCTCAGGCCTTCAGCTCCTCGGCCACGTGCGTTTTGCAGGGTGGCACGTGGATGGGGCACCGAAGGACAAACGTGCGCCTTCCGACCGGAGTCTCTGAAGGGGAGGAACGCACCTCCCGATCCCTGCTTAGTAAACAGAGGATTAAAATGGAGGCCAAAGGGACTGCGTTAACTGATTAGTCGGAAACAAAACTTTAGCCAGCTGACTAAGCTAACATAGGGCGCCTGTACTGGACTGAGGTTGGCATACAGTTTTAAATTAGGATCGAAATGGAAACAGCATCCCTTTTTTTCCTAAAACCAGAGGTTACATAACAGGGGTATCGACCCCGTTCCGGCCCCCCCGCAGGCCCAGAGAGCTGGGGTGGCCTGTGTGGAGTCAGGCCGGCTGCCCCAGCCATGGAACTGAGAAACCCAGAAGGGAGGGGACCAAAACTAATAGCAAAACCCGAAGCAGTTCCTAGAGTCACACACCTGCAGGTTTTCATGCGCTAAATATAGTGGAAGTTGGGTCATCTTATCCTTAAATAAACACAATGGCTAGGCAAAGGCTTTAAAAAAAAAATCATCTTTACATTGGCCCTGGTGAGCGGAGGCCAGGAGGAGCCACGCCTGGGTGCCCAGCAGTGCCTCCTGGCAGCCTCCTCCTCCCGGGCACCCCGCTCCTTCAGGACCCCATGCAAATGTCCGCCCTGTCCCTAGTCCCGCCCTCCTCTCAGGTCCATGCCCTGCACCTGACTGTCCCGTGCCTTTTGCCCCTCCCCTGCCATGAGGGATCCGTTTCTTTGGCCTTCACAGGATCATGGGGACAGGGGGAGAGCCCCTCTCTCCAGCCCTGGTAGCAGAGGCGGCATTTCAGCAGGTGTATTCTCCATCCTACCTTAGATACTGCCAGAAGGAGAATGAGTCCCTGCCTTTTGACGTTTGGCTGCTGCTGAGGAGTCGAGCGCAGCCCCTGTTTCAGGAAGTGTCAAACCAGAGGCTGGATGCTGCAGTTCTGGGCTCCAAGGCCTGGTGGGTTATGCTTCCAGACTCTTGCCTGAGCGCCAGTTCGGTACCCAGCAGGGCACGAGGGATCGGAGGGGAGGCGAGCTCCAGGGGGCAGAGTACCCGAGACGGAGAGGGCAGCAGGTACTTTGGGGCCAGAGGTCCAAATGCAGCCCCCCTTACTCCCTGTGTGCTCATCGCCCATCAGCTTTGGGTGGCTGAGGATTCAAGAGGCAAGGTATTCGTCTCCAAGCCCCACACCAGGTGCTCATAGATGGTGTCTAACTTGATACCCTTTGCCCTCTGGGAGTTCACAATCTGCTTGGGAAGCTAAGGCAAACTCGGCGGTATTAAAAGCACTAGCATTCGTGGGGCACAGGTTCTTCTGCTCCAGTACACATCAGGAAACAAACAGTAGCACCAGCTGTAATTTACCGAAACCTGCAAGGCCAGTTAAGGGTGTCACCTGTACCATCGCCATTGCTCACGACAGCTCTGCCAGGTTATGTGGCAGCAGTTTCTCCCCTCCCCTCCTCCCACTTAACAGGCAAGGACCCAAGGCTCAGAGAGGTTAAGCGACATGCTGCAGCCCACACAGCCTGGGCTGCACAATGTCATACCTGGAGTCGAGATGCTGTGGACCACGCCCGGTGGCTGGGCTGGGCGCCTGGGGCTCTGGCCAGTGCTTGGTCCTGGCAGCCCACCCCAGTGCCCGTTGGCCCGTGGGCCGCAGTATCCTCATAATTCCCACCAAAACCAGTTAGCCTCCCTCCAGACTCACACAGCTCCCCTGAACTTGAGATGACTCTCCCCCTCCCCGCCGCCCCCCACATGGTGCTAGGGGAGAGCTGAGACTGAGAGACACCGTCCTGGAGGGCGACAGGGCACTCACTGTACAGGGAAGTCACTCTGTTCTCTCACTGAACTTCCCTGTCCCCGGAATTAGAGCCTATGAACTGAAAAGGCCCAGAACCCTCCTGCGCCGGTGCTGCAGGCTCGTGTGAAAGTGTGACCTGCGGGTTTTGCTGGGATGTGCACATTTCTCACCATGCTGGTAAACAAAGAGGACTTTGCAGGGAAGGGGTGTTTCTCTCTCCAAACCTGCTGTTTCAGATGTTCCTCCCCAGCCCGAGCCCGGGGGGCCAGCCCCCACCCCACCCCCAAGGGGAGCGAGAGTCCCAGGAACTGGGGCTTTGCCTGCCTGGGGTTTGACGTGCTCGCTCACATTCCCCCATGAGTGTGTTTTCTCGGCCAGACAAGGGCCTCCCGGGCCCGAAGAGTGTTCAGTGACTTGTAGCAGCGTCAGCCCCAGGACCCGAGGCAAAGGCAGGTGGACACCCCGCAGCTGCGCAGGGTCAGCTTGGGCGAGTTTCAGACCCGGCCACCACAGAGACCAATTTGATGTGTAACTCCCTGGGGACGTGTTAGGGGTGCTTCTAGCTCAAGAGCAGC
The DNA here is from genome assembly GCA_007922815.1 of Macrotus californicus. NCBI lineage: Eukaryota > Metazoa > Chordata > Mammalia > Chiroptera > Phyllostomidae > Macrotus > Macrotus californicus. The sequence goes on along the minus strand of VMDR010001490.1, from coordinate 20,647 downwards.
AGTCTCTTTCCTAAAGGCCCAGCAGCCCGTGGCTGAGGCTTTGTGGGCTGTGCAGTCCCTGTCCTGGCAGGACTCCCTGTTCTCACAAAAACAGCCATCGGTACACAATACGTCCATAAATTGGCGTGACTGTGTTCCAAGAAAACTTTATTTAGAGACACTGAAATTTGAACTTTGTCATTTTCATGTATTGTAAAATAATTATTTTGGTTTTCCCAACCATTTAAAGCGTACAATCTATTGTCACTTGCCGGCAGTACGTGAAAGGGCACGGGACAGGTGTCTAGGAGACGGGCTGCTTCACAGCAAAGCCTTCCTCTTCCTTGTCTGCCCCTGCCCCACCACGTCCCTCAGCCTGATGGGACCGACTGCGGGTCCTGGTACCTGCTGGCTGCCTCCGCCCTGGGTCCTCAGGGTCCGGGTGTGGCTGCCTGTTGAGCCCACTGTCATGACCCTGGAGCTGGGCCTGGAGATTCCAGCCATCTGGGCATCACTGCCCTTGGGCCCCGATGGTCCTCTCTGCCCACCTCCCACCGTCCCTCTTTGCAGCCTGGGAAGCTCCTCTTCCCATCGCCATTTCTTCTATGCTCCCAGCAAAGGCAGAGTCCCCATCTCCGTTCTTTATAGCGCCCCCAAATATTACACCTCCTCCTAGGCAGGCTGGCTCTGCTCCTTAAGACTCCTCCCAAAGAGCCTGGGGCACTTAGCTTGGGACTTTCAAGTCGTAACCCTGAGCGTTGCATCCAATGCATCCCTCCTGCCTGAGACGCCCTGGCCCTTCACTATGGCCTAAGCAAGCCTGCCCCACATGGGTGTCCTGGGGGCTGACTCCCAGATGCCAGAGGCTTCTACCACTTCTCATAGGGGGCCTGGGGCTGTTTGAAAGTCAGTCAGGGACTGTCCTCCCAGGCTGGGCTTGTCCTGCAGGGTCTGCCCACCTGGTGTGGCGCACCCCGCCCCACCCCGCCCTGGAGCTCAGTGTCTGTCCGGTAGCAGGCGCGCAGGCAGGCAGAGGTTTGGGGAAATGATGGCCTGTCTTAGCAGATGCTCGAGCTGGACGGAGGCTCTAAATGTGGAAACTGTGGGTGTGCTCCCTCGTGAGTCTAGAAGGGGTAGGAGAGCGCTAACAAAATCAGTGTTCAGGCCTTCAGGAGATGAGGGGGCGGAGGGGCCCTGATGAGAGAGGCCCAACCATGGCAAGCATCTGCCAAGGAGGCTCAAGCCTTGAAAAAAGTACCTGGAAGGCAGTAAGCTTCCTCGTGGGAGGGAACCAGCAATGAGAGGGGAGGTGGGTGAGGGCGGAGGAGTCAGACGGACTTGGCACTGCCATGTCTCGACTCTGTGGCCTGGGGTAAGCTATTTAGCCTCTCTGTTTCCCTGGCCATAAAAATGGAGACACTTTCTGGTTCTGTTGGTGTGAGGATGAAAGGAGGTAACGGTAGTAAAGACCCTTGCCCTGAGTGGATGGCCAAGAAATGATGCCCTTTGTGTGTGTGTGTGTGTGTGTGTGTGTGTGTGTGTGTGAGAACAGACCAGTAAATCATGATCCTTCTTTTGGTCCTTCGCTTGCCTGATTGAAATCACCTGCGGTGCTAGGTAAACACTCAGAGTCACTGAATCTTACCTTAATATTCTGATCCTAACATCTGGGGTAGGGCCAGGGACTCATTCCCAAATCATTGTCTAGACTGTGGACACCACAACCATAGAGCTAAGGAGAGGTCCCATGGGAGCAGGGACCTACGGAGGGCCCTCGAGCTGGAAAAGGGAGGCCCAGTCTCAGAAGAGGACATCCCAGGGGGTGTCAGAATACTTGGAAATACTGGAACATGGGATCACAGTTTTCAACAAGAAAAAAAAGGTGACCAGAAGCGTCAGACCTATCAGCTGAACGTCTACACTTAGAATGGACTTGAATTGTTAAAGGATGGTCCACAGATGCCGTGGAAGAAGCCCACCTGCCTGTCGTTTCCTTAGACAACAAGAGCAGAGGGAAGAAAGACGCCGTGGGGTTTGTGATTTAACGGGGCTGTTGTTAAACCATTGCATTTTCACTTCAGATTCTGAGAAAAGAAACCGTTGTGCCTGGGAGGGACCGTGTCCTGAACGGCGCTACAATCTAGGGGGCTTGTGGGTTGTACAGCAAAACCGAGTTCAAGAATCGGAGTTTGCTCAGAGGGCGCTGGTGGGAGATTTCCCTCTGCACGTGAAGTCCCCTGCCGGGGGGCACTGATAATGAAAGGAGACTCTTCCGTGGGAAGGGTAAGTGGCCCAGCAGCTCTCCCTGCCCCTCTGGACCCTCACTCTCGGGTCCCAGCTACTCCACTGGCCCAGGGCTGCCCCTCCTTTGCTGACGGCCCCCAGGGCCCCCACAGGGGCACCATGAAGCACCCCCCAGTTCCCTGGAGCCAGTCGAGGCAGGCTGGATTTTTAAAAAGGAGAACAAATTTTAAAGGACAAAACAAAGTAACTACGAAAAGAACGAGAATTGTAACCAAGGACAATGTCCAGAGCCCTGGCTCCTGACACACCCCCTTGGTGGCCCAGGCCCAGAGGCTCCAGTCCATGCCAGTGCCGGCTGGCCTGGCTCCGCATCTCAGCCTCCACTCATGGGACTCGAGATTACTGGGGCCACTACTCCAAGGCCCCTCCCTGACCTCTTGACCCTTCCTGGGGTCAGATCACAGAATCCAAGGACCAATTCCCTGCTGCCCTTTATCCAGGACCTGCCCCTTCCATTTTTACAACTTCTGAGACGGTTCCCTGTTTAGATAAGGCACACCCGAACACTACCTGCCGAGGCACTCGTAAGTCCAGGGCAGACCCCTAAGACGGCAGGGGCACTGCTCCCGGGGGTCCCTGGTGGTCTGCGTTTCCCCCTCTCTGCAGTCTGAGCCCTGCTCCAGCCGAGTCAGCCTGTTCTCAGAATCCCTCTCAGGCCCTTACCCTCAGCCTCGGCCTCAAGTCACCGTGCCCGCCCACCTCCCATGTCCCCACTCCCACAGCCCCCACTAAAACTTCCATGGTGGTGAGTGGGAAGACAGAGTGGTGAAGTGCTTACCTTGTCTGTAGAGGAGTCACCCCTTTCCCACTGGTCCCGTTACACACGGGGTGAAGGCCAGTGGGACACAGGCCTGGAGGCCAGGAGACCATGTCCTGCTCAGCCATGTAGCTCTAGGCAAGGCACTGGCTCTCGCTGTGGCTCAGTCTCCTCATCTGCAAAATGCAGGTGCTGGACTAGCCCATCTGCAGGGGTCTTAGCCCACAGCTCCACACGGAGCCTGATGCCACAATGACCTCTGTGATGCAGAAAAGCTGTAAAGGACTCAGGTGCCCAGCCAAGATGTGGGACCCTTGCTCAGGTGGGTCACAGGAGTGCACCTGGGGCCTTTCTCTGAGCTCAACCCTCTCACGAGGGAGAAACAGGTCAATGGCCTGCAGCAAGGGCACACAGAAGACGGCTCACCATGTGCCAGGCGCTGTGCTGGGCCCTGGATAATCGACGACAGACCAGAAGCCACCCCTGCCCGTGAGGGGCTCGTGGACCCCTGGGAAATGTTGTGTAACAACACACAAATGTCACACTGTGGATGAATTTGAAACAGAGGACAATATTAGGGTCTCACTAGGAGGGGGTGACTGAGAAAAAGCCCGCAACAGAAGTACCTCGGAGCTGGGTGAGTCAGTTTGGCTGCCTGAGCTCTTGGTGGGGAGGAAGCCATCGAAGACTCCCGAGCAGGTGAGTGACACCCCCAGGTTTGGGTTGGAGAAAGATCCCTGTAGTCACTGTGTGGGGGGTGGAGGGGCAGGGCTGAGACCCACAGGGAGGCTGCCACGGTGGTCCAGACGACACGCGGTGACAGGGTGTAGACCTAAACCTGGGCACAGAACAATTGCAGAGCCCCTTTGCAAATGTGAGCATCACCCCAAATCACTTTGCAGATTGATTAGTAGAGTCCTGAGCCCGTGGCATGTGCCCTGGAACATTCTCGGTCTCCCCCGTCCTTGCCAGCTGAGTTCTCTTCTCTCCCTCACCGGACGCACCTCCAAAGCGCTGCACACCCTCGCAGCCCCACTTCGAGCGTAAGCTGCCTCGGAGTGAATGCCGAAGGAAGCATCTAACCCTGCATTTCTCAAGGACGTCTGCCATCACCTGGAAGACCAGCGTCCAGAGACACGCCACCAGCCACGTCAGCCCTGCAAATCAGGGTGCACTAAGAGGACAGGGTACGTGTGTACCTGCGGCAGCTTTGCTGTCCCCTCACGCGGTTGAGTTTAGCTGGACATAAACTTCTAGGCTGGTGGTCATCTTCCTTTAAGATGTTGAGGCCTTTTTCATTGTTCCGTAACTTCTAGTATTGCTGTTGAGAAGTCTGATGCCACACGAGCTGCTTGTCCTTTGTGTGACCGGTCCCCCTTCCCGGCCTCTTTACTTCTGGGTTTCTGAAATTCTGTGTGTGTGTGTGTGTGCGTGTGTGTGTGTGTGCACGCGTGTGTATATTCACTGTGCTGGGCACTGCATGGTCATTTTCATCTACAAACCGTGTCCTTCACTTGGTCCTTTCCCTTATTGTTCCTTTAAAATGCTTTCCGCCTTTTCTCTCTCTAGATTTTTATTATTCAGATATTAGACCTGCAGGGCGGATACTCTAATGCTATTGTTTCTCTCTGGTTTTCAATCAAAATCAATCTCAAAATCTCCCTCCCTCCCTCCGTCCCGCCCCGCCTGCCTGCTTTCACCCCTCCCCCGCCATGTCTATCTCTTTTTCTTTAACTTTCCGAATGATATTCTGAACACACTTTTTAAACTTTCCATTGAGTTTTTAATTTCTGCTACAAGTTTTTAAGTCTTAAAAGCTCTTTTAGGAATACTCCTTTCTCAGCTCCCTTTTCCTTTCTCAGACGCGATCTCTTCTACCCACTCTAGAGTGCAGCTCCGGCGCTTTGCTGACACTTTCTCATGCTCCTTGTGCGCTGTTTCTCCGGGTTCCTTGTCTCTGCTCATGTGTTTCGCCCCGTCTTTCATTCTAGAGGTCAGAGGCTTTCTTCAGAGGGTACTCGACTCTTGGCTGCCACCCTTATTTTGGAACAAGACACTTAAATATTCATGAGAAGCTCTAGTTGGTGCAGGAGGCTCGCTCTCAGCCTCCCAGCCTCCAGTCCACGGGATTAGGCAGATCCTCAGCTATGCTTTGTTGGGAGATTCCCCCCGCCCCCCGCCCTGTGGATATCTGCAGGTATTTCCTCTTGGGCTGGTCAGTTTTCCCAAAAGGAATCTTTCAGCCACGTGTGTGTCTGGCGGGACCAGCCTGGATCATGGTAAAATGTGGATTTGCACTTAATCTGCGCTTTCAGAAAGGTGGCTCAGGCACCCGAACCCAGAGCCTTGCCGGGTCACCTCCTGTCTTCCAGCGGGAGAGGCAGGAGCCGTTGCCAGACAGCGTGGGCTTGGGAAGGAGGTAGGGGGGATAACAGCTCTCCATGAAGACTTTTCACAGACCCTCTGGCTCTCTGTCCAGCCTGCATTCTGACTTTCAAAGGCATCTGGTGCCTCTGATTTTAAGCCTTTCTGAGGCTTTGATTTTGACTTTCTCAAGTCGGCTGGTTCAGTTACTACCCATCTAGCTGCTTCCCGAATTCCGAAAGTGTGCAGATCCCTCTCAGCAGCTGTCGAGCGTTTGCCTTTTTTATTCTTTTCCTGCCATTTCCATGGGGATTGACCTGAAGGCAGAGATGCACGCTCCTGCTTTGTCCGCCATGTCTCCTTTTGGTATAGTCCCCAAAGATTTATTCTGAAGAGATACAAAGAATAAGAAAAAAAATCTTTATTTAGCCACGCAATGATCATTTCCAGTGCTCTTTATCCCATTGTGTAGGTTTGACAGTTTCTTTTGACTTGAGCCAATTATTGATAAAAACACATCTTTACTCATGCTGTGTTCAGAATAGGTGGAGCCCACAGCACTTGTGGTTGTGAAAGTAATAAAATCTACTGAGCGCGACTCTGGTGTCTGTGGTTGGGCTGAGAGGTGATGGAGCCACCCAGGGGTCCATGTCTACCCACTTCCTCCCCAGAATGGGACCTGCAGTGACAAAGCCAGGGGTGGAGGCTGCATCCGAGGCCAGAGCAGGAGTGGGGTTGGGGAGCAATGAAGTTATTGGAGAAAAAGATTATATAATACCAATGCTGTTTTTCTAACTAAAAAAGCTTCACCTGACTGTTTGTTACTCAATCTCTTTAAGACCCTGGAAGGAGGGGTATTGCTAACTAGGGGAGCTATTTGGCAGTTCAAGAAAGATCAGGCTGACAGAATGACTCCTGGGTCCCTTATCTCTTATCTCTGGTGGCCTCACGGTGCTGCGCCCTTGGGTTATCCTGCAGCTCAGGCACTGAGGTCTTGGGCCAGCCTGCTTCTCACAGACCAGATTAGCCTTTCTGTGCCAGCACTTCCAAAGTTTCACCTTCTTGATAGAATTACTCCTAAAATGCATTGCATATTTTCCTGCCTTAGTAAAAGCAAGAAAATGACAACACCAATAGTAATCATGCAATGAGTTTGGCAGTTTTAAGTGCTTTGCATGGATTAATTAATTTAATCCCCGCAGCAGCTCCGGGAGAGGTATGTACAAGCATTGTCAGCCTTTCACAGATGAGGACACGTGCAGGGAGAGAAAGTGTGTGCCCAAGGCACACAGACCCCTGAGCATCATTCTATCTGTTCTTGATAGCTCAGAGATCTCTCTAGGGTCATCAAATATCGGACTGTAGCCACGAATGTAGATGCATGTGTAGAAGGTCCTTGAAGTTTGAGAATTGTCCTGGGGTCCCCCCCAGATTAGAACTATCCCCGGGGACTCATGGAGGACCCTGTATTCTAGCATTTGCTCTACACGAGAGTCTACAAAGAGACAAGCCACGGAGGTGCCCTGGAGAAGGAAGGCTGGGGAGGTTGGTGAGGGCAGGGAGCTCAGAGAGCTGGAAACGGTGGGTTGCAGGGGAATGCAGTGGGCTGTGGGGGGTATTGATGTGCACAGGGGGCATCCCGCGGGGCTGGCCCTGAGCATGAAGCAGCCCGGCTGCTGTTGATAAGTCCTTGGACTGGACGGGACCTTCTGGATCTGAGTTCACTTGTACTTGTACAGTAATCCTGGCGGCTACCGAACCTCTCTGTGTATTGGTTTCCTCTTCAGTAAAATGGGAAAAATACTTAAAATGTAGGTAGGGGTTTGACTTGGATTGACCCAGATATGTACATAAAGCACTTAGCAGAATGTCTGGAATGTGGTAATAAGTCAGTAAATGGTTTTAGCTGTTTTTAATAACGAAGCCCTGGACTGAGGCCGAGAGGAACAGTTGCCTTTGGTTACATACGACAGGCTGGCTACAGCTTTGAACGTAGTCCCAGAGCCCCCATGGGTGAGTTTCTCTGGAGGTTGCTGGTTCTCTCAAGGGCGAGTGGCTGGGCCAGTGCTGGAGTCCAGTGAGCTGCCGGACACACGTTCCCACCGTCCTGGGCAGTGAGCGTGGCCCTTGTACTACACTCAGATGGCCAGAGCCTCGGCTCCTGGCCACTTGGCTCCCAGCTGTCACGTGACTGCTTCTCCCTGTGCCCAGCTCTCTCAAGCAGGGATCAGGCAGCCCGCACAGCCAAGGACTCCTGTGTCAGCAGCTCTAGAAGGCAGCCGGCCAGACAGGAGGACAGAGGTCCTGAGCACCACAGCACCCAGCAGCAGACAGGTCTAGAACAAGGGCACTAGGTCTGGCAGCCCCGTGGGACCCAGACTGTAGTGGCTGCATTGGGTCCCCGACTCTTTTCTCCCACAGCCCAGCGGTGCACCCTGCCCTGCACCAACTGGAGGACTCCACCTTTCAGAAGCCACACCTCCCAGGAGAAGACCACTGGGTGATCCGGCATGGCTATGGTTGATTCACGTGCCCCTAGAAAGCAGCCATTTCCTCGGCACAGAAGCACGGGAGGTGTTGTTGGAAGGAGTAAGGTGGGGAGTTGGGGAGCAAAACTCAGGACCTGAGGGCCCAGTGTCCCGAGGGAGGCCTGAAGGAAGTTTTCTTAATGAATAGTCTCTGGAGTAGAGATTTAAAAGTGTCCTAGATAAATACTAGAGAAAAGGATCTCTGGTATTTCTAAATACTATGTCTAGTACTTAGTTTTGGGGAGATTGATACCACTGAGGTTTTCTACATTTTTCTTTTAGCATCAAAGCCAATGGAAGCCCTGTGAGTGTCCAGTGGGTAAAGCAGCTGGAAGCTGAGCAGCTGTGTTGCCAGATGTGGGGCCACAGGTCCCGCTTGGTGGCTTCCCGCCCTCTCAGGGAGCCCTTGACCTGCCTTCACAGGGCCCCAAGGACCACGCTCTGAAACCCCTACAAAACAAGAGAAAGGTAAACTGAGGCAGTGCCCAGAGGATCAGAACCACAGAATGGCCCATGGCCCACCGCTCCCCGTGGGCAGAAGCGCCTCCCAGCCCACAGCCCGGAGGTTCAGTTCCAGAAAAGGAGTTCTGAGACTCCATCTAGGAGTGCCCCTGATGCGGGACCAGTGGAGCCAAAGGAGGGAGCTTTTAAGAAGTCATTTGGGAATCAGTGGGAGGAGAAGATTGGTACTTCGCTCTTCCTTAGAGCCCAGCTTTGCCTCTTGACTTTTGGGGTTCTCTCCTTTCGCCCCCTTCCTCTGTGGTTTTGTCACCTCTGTGTGCCTCTAAGTGCTGTGGTTTCGTTTTGCCTGTTTTTGAACTTGTTAGACATGAATTCACAATTTTATTCTTTTAGAATGTGCTTCTTTCATCCAGCATGTTTGTAAGATCCAGCTGTGTTGGTGAATGGAATATTTTCATTTGCACTAGGTTTTGAAGGCATCATCTTCATGTCCTTGGGCCAGTCATTTCACATTCTTGAGCCTCAGTTGCCTCATCAGAAACTGGTTTAGAAACGGGTCCAGAGCTGGCTTCGAATCCCCGTCTCACCGGCGTGCAGATAAGACAGATATACCAGGGTAACAGATCACCAGTGGGGACGGACGAAAAGAGAGCCAAATGAGCGTTTATGAGGATTAACTACTTTTCATGGAAGACAGAAGTAAACATACCTTTGGGAACAAGGTGGTTTAGAAAAGAGAGAGTTTTCATAAAATTGGACATTTTATTTTTAAAAGTCCAGAAGTGACTTTCTCACTTCAGGGAGTTAGCAGGACCCTTAGGAACAGAGCCTAAGTGGACACCTGTCTTCTTTTTTTTTTTCCAGGCATTAATATATTTTTTAAATGTATTTTTCAATTACAGTTGCGATTCAATATTATTACAGCATAGCGATAAGACATTTATGCACCTTACGAAGTGATCCCCTGATAAGCCTATCTGACAGCATGCACGGTTATTGCAGTGTTATTGACTATCTTCCCTGTGCTGTACTCTGCATCCCTGTGACTGCTTTTATAACTGGCAGTTTGTACTTCTTAGTCCCTTCACCTTTTCACCCAGACCCTCAAGCCCCCTCCCATCTGGGCAACCACCAACTTCTCTTTATCTGTGAGTTTGTTTCTGTTTTGTTTGTTCGCATACTCAGTGTTTTATTTTTCAGATTCCACATACAGGTGAGATCATACGGTATTTGCCTTTCGGTGTCTGACTAACTTCACTGAGTGGATGGCTCTGATGGACAACGATCCCTCCGTCTTCTACCACATTCCTTTTCGTTTTTAAGGAGCCCTATGAAAACCATGAAAATCACACACGGAAACCACAAACATCATTTACTGGCCCTCTACCAGTCACTTGCATTTGGCAGAACGGGAATTTTGCTCCCCACCTTCTGTCTACCCCTGCCCGAATGCCCCAGCCTTTCCTGTTCAGATGACACGCCAACACACTCGGTCACCATACCCCAGCCCACAGCTCCGTTCCCTGTGCAGTCGGGCGGGCAGTGGTGAGAGCTTCTAGTGACAGACGTCTGTTGGATTTGGTAAGTAAACATCGTGAATATGCAGGAGGCCCAGACCACCTCCTGAGGGCCGGCAACTTCCCTGAAGCCCCCACTGACCTCTCCCAGGGCTAGCTCTCCCTCCTGGAGACTATGTGTAATCCTGTTGTATAGATGATGATAACAACCCCCATGGGTTTTCTCTGGGTTTGGAGCACGTTTGGGTAGGAGGTGAGGGGTGCAGGGCACTGGTTTAACCTACGCTTGCTTCACTGAGCCCCCCACAGTCATGATGGATTAAAACTTTTCTCCAGCACAGCACTGGCCGATGCACACTTTTGCAGCGATGGGTGTGTTCTGTGTGCAGTATGGTAGCCATCGGGCACTTGATTACCACTTAGTGTGGTAGCCGCTGAGCTACTGTGATCCAGGAGTGGCAATTTAATGTAATTAACTAATTAACTAGCTACCTGTGGCTAGTGGTTCTGTCACTGGACAACGCAGTTCTAGAACATGCCTTTCCTATACAACCCCTTCTGTGTACATATTAAACTTTTATGCCTTCAACGCAAAACCAACAAAACGAACACCCCTCAGCCTCTTCTGTCTTTTGTCCTATCCCCCTTCCCCACCTCCGTTTACCCTGCAGCCTGGCCTCCACTCCGCCAGTGCACAGGGATCGCCGAGGGGGAGGCCATGCGTGCTCTCCACGTTGCGGAACCACTGACATCTGACACCGGGTTGTTCTTCTCTTATCTCTTACCCTTTAGCTTCATTCCTTTCTGCAATGTGTCTTACGGAGTGACTCCTATCGGCCAGGATTTCAGGTGACAGGGAGCAAAAGGACACTGTCCCAGTTCCCATGTCCCATGTGATGGTCTGTGGTGCTCATTTTAGAAATCGGTGACATTCAAACTAATTGGACCACAACCCAGAAGTACGATTTACCTTGCACCTTCGTACACACACGAACAGGTAGACACACTCACAACAAAGTTTTAGGGAAAGACGTTTACTGGAATTGTATCCACAGCACATTCATATTTTCAGTACCACTTTTAATGCCGGTCGGTGGACACTGACCCTGTTTGTGATTCACCCACAGTTCGGAAACCCTGCCCTGATGCCAGGGCTCCCCAGGCTCCGATGCTGCTCGTGGTATCTCCTGCCACCTGCTCTCCCGAGTGCCCTCACCCCGTGCCTGGCTCCAGCCCCCGCTCAGAGCTACCACCCACCCCTACCTGGGAGCTCTCTCCACACTCACTCACAGGCACGGTCCGATGTCCAGCAGCCTCCCAGGTGCCCCCTGCCTGTCCAGTTTCACCTCCCTCTCTCTCTCACTGGGTCCAAATCTGATGTTATCTTTTTTTCCCCAAATCCTGCCTCTTCTCCTAGATGTGCTACCATAGTGAGTGGCTTTACCACGCACCCATTTGGGGGAGAAACCTAGAAGTCTCCTAAATGTATCACCTCTCGTCACCCTGAGTCACACTGTGTCTTGGAGAGACGTGTCCTCTCCATCTCACTGCCATTGCTTCAGCTCGGACCGTCCTCACTTCGGCCATCGGTAATACACCTCTAGAGCCTCCCACAGCAGCCCCGTCCAAAGGCACTTACAGCGGCTGGAGACGCCTCTGCATCTGCATTGTCCAGTATGGTAGCCGCTAGTCACGTGTGGCTCTTGAGCGCTTAAAATGGGGCTAGTGCGACTCAGAAATTCTGATTTCAGTTTAACAGTCACATGTGGCTAGTGGCTAATGTAGTGAGTGGACAGCTCAGGTCTAAATGACCTCCCTGTCACAGTGTCCCTCCTCCCGGTCCCCAGACCAAAGAGACAACCAACAGACCCCTGTTGACTAGGCTAGGAATGACGTGTAAGATATGAGAGCCATATAAAGATGTTAGCAACAGCATCAATTAGTAAATAGTACAGCAAATCAACTCTATTTCTCAGATAAATTTTTTTCCATAAATTTAAAAAAAGAAGCAGGCATTGTGCTATGCAGCCTGTCTCTGCATTAATTGATTAAATTAAGCCATTGGCTATTGAGTGGTACCATTTTGGTAGGCATTAGTGAAATAAACATGAATAAAACGTAATCCCTCAGGGAGCTCTGATTCTAAGGAGAGAGAGACAATAAGCAGATTGCAGTCATTCAACACGGTAAGGGCTGGAACGGGCACGCACATTGTCCAGGGGAAACATAGGTGCCCTGGGCCTCGCACACGCAGAGGGTGATGCAGAGGGAGGGGCGTTTACACGGCATTTTGAAGAACGAGGAAACACTTGCCAGGGGGAGAAGGGGGCTGTATTTAAGTCCCAGAGACAGCAGGTGTGCATGTTACCTATCGCCACATAATGCAATGCCCTAAACTCAGCAGCTCAGAACAATGTTCACTGTCTTACACTGTCCTTGGGACAGGAATTTGGAAGTGCCTTGGCAGGATGGATTAGCTGGGTGGGTCTGGCCCTGAGTGTCTCCTGAGACCCCGTCAGGACACCCTCTGGGTCTGCAGTCGCCTTGAGGCCTCATTGAGGCCGGAGAACTGCTTCCACGCAGTCACTCAGGCAGTAGGCAGGAGCCTTCACACCCCCAGGGCTGTTGGCCGGAGGCCTCAGGTCCTTACCCCTGGGCCTCTCCAGCAGCATCTTGACTGTTTCTGTGACATGTCGGGTGTCTTTGACAGTGAGTGATGAGAGAGAACACACAGAAAGCCACAGGGCATTTTAGGACCTAGTCCCTGAAGTCACATGTTCCAGTCCAGCCCACGTGGAAGGGAAGGGGTCTCAGGCTCCACCTCTTGAAAAGAGGAGAATTAGAGAATTTGCGGCCTTGTCCTAACACCGCTACGCTGCAGAAAACCCTGAGGTGTGGCCAGTGCTGGCTGTGCAGACGAGAATGAGATGTTCGTTGTGGGTGGAGTGGGTTGGGGGTGGGGCAGGTGGAGTAAGGGGGGACCCGGAGATGAGGCTTGAACTCAGAGCTGGACCTCACACTCCAGGCTGCAGAGTTTGGACTGTAGCTTGTCTCTCCCCAGAGCCCTCAGCTTCAGAGGGCCCCAAGGCTGGGGGCGCCAGGCCTCTCACTGGGTGTACTCAGTACTTGTCTGGGAGCCCAGAGCCAAGACTGGACGTACTGACCACACGTGACAGCGAGAGGGTGCCACACAGCTGCTGCCCAACGGATTCAGCCCCAGGAGAGGTCTCCAGTCTAGCGCTGGGGTACGGAGGGGCTGCTCTGGGCAGCCAGCCAGGGCTCTGGGGGTCCAGCACAGCTGGGAGGGGAGTGCTGAGCCCTCTCCCCCATACCCTCTTCACATCAGGGGTGCTCATGAACCTGGTGAAACCCCAGCCCCTCTTCCTCATGTGTGTTAAAGCCTGCCGGAGCTTCTCTCAACGCCTTCGAAGCTGTCAGCGAACCTCTTCCCCCCACTTCTGCACCTCCCCGTCTCTCATGACTGGGTTGCCCGCCAGGTCCCCAGTGGGGGACCCGTGAGAGGCAACCACACATTGATATTTCTCTTCCTCTCTTTCTCCCTCCTTTCCCCTCTAAAATAAAATACATAAAATCTAAAAAATAAAAAAATGTAAAAAATTAAAATGCTGCTGCTTTGTTGTGGGTCCGGAATCTAAAGTTCTCCCAGGGGAGGTGAGGGATGGGTGGGAAGAGAACGCAGCTCCTCTGACTCCATTCAGAGCTCTCCAGGGGCTCTAGGTGTACGCAGGTGTCGCAGGGTCGCCCTCCCTTGAGTTCAAAGGGTTGCCTAGACAGGGCTCCCTGCCTGAGACAAGCTATAAGCCCCTCCTAGGATTTCCCCAAGATGACCCTTGGGGGTCACCTCTGACTCTCACTCACCTCCTGATTCCACTGAACGCACTGTTCATGGATCGCCCCGCACCCTTGTGCTGTCCCTGTCCTGTGTCCCCCGGCCGGCCCCAGAGCCCAAATCCATCCTCTCACGTAATCTCACAAAAAACCTTGAACCGCACAGAGCACAGTGCCGACTGTCGCCTTGACTGGAAGTTTCTGGGAGGAGAGAATTCTGTCATAACAGGCATGCATCCGGATAACCTCCAGAACACCTGGTTAAATTTTAATTTCAAATTAACAGTAATTTTTTCATCATACACCCTCCAATTAAAACAAAAAAAAGTCTAGCAACTCTAACAGAAGTGCTGACAACTTCAAACTGAACATTAGACAGTCCGTTCCCGGCCTTCGCCCCACTGGGGATTTCTCATAGTCTGAGTCGCCTCTGTGGGCCCCAGATCCCACCCTGCTGGCTCCCTGCACTCCCCGCCGTTCCCGCCCACCCTCTGCTCCCCTGCAGGCTGACTGGGTACCCCAAACCATCCTGGCTCTGATACAACAAAAGGGCCTCTCATTCATCCAGACCTGCTCTCCCGTGAGGTCGCTCTCCCCACTGCCATAAATATCATATGATGACCCTTTTCAAGTGAGCCACCATGGTGACAGCAAAGCCTCGTCCTCAGGATGGTCCCAGAGCCCCCTCGCTGGCTGGGCTGCTCTTGGTGGCAGACATGTGCTAGGCTGAAAATAGTTCATATTTCTAAATTCAGCACACATTTATTGCATCCCTGTGACTTAATATGCCCTGGGTATAAAATGAGAAGGTGAGGTGTGGGTCTCTGTGTGCAGGCAACCGGGTACGGTAGGTGGTGCAGGGATAGAGAGCGAGACGAGAAATCCCACAGCAGGGATCAATCTCAGAGGGTTTCATGGAGGAGGTGTCATTTAGCTGGTCGGGAATAAGTTTCTATAGTGAGAAAATGGGTAAAAGGGAATTCATGGGTCAAGAGGAGGGGGTGATATTGTAGGCAGAGAACACGTAGGTTCAGGGAATGACGGAATAGGTGGTTTAGGGGAAGATATGCAGGACAGGTCGGTAAGATGGGCGGTCCAGTGGGGTGGGTGCACCCCTGTTTGTTGTGCATCCTTGCTTACAGCAGGGAGGGCTCACCTCCATTTGCTCACACAGAAGAAGAGAATGTAAATGTACTCCTTTCCCATTGCCATGGAATAAATTAGCATGAATTTAGCACCTGAAAACATCACAGTTCCTGGGGTCAGGAGTCACAGCAGGGTGCAGTCAGGGCCTGTGCTTCAGGGTCCCTTCCAAGGTGGCAGTCAAGCCCTTGGCCTGGGCTGGAGTCTCAGCTGAGGCCTGACTGGAGAGGAATCCACTTCTGAGCTCACTTTCTGGTTGCTGGTAGAATTCAGTTCCTTGCGGGTTGTTGGACTGAGGGCCTCGGCTCCTCACTGCCTGTCAGCTGGAGACCACCCTCCGTTCCTTGGACGTGGAGCCCCCCCACAGTTGTCACGTGCTTCACAGAAGCACGCAAGCTGAGGAGACAATAGAAGGAATCCACTAGCAAGAACAAAGTGAGTTTATGCAGTGCAATCATAGAGATGGCTTCCCAACACCTTTGCAGTGTTCTGTTGGTTAGAAGCAAGTCGTGTGTCCTGCCTGTGCTCCGGGAAAGGATTAAACAAGGATGGGAATGCCATGGGGCGGGGTCATGGGAAACCCTGTGTGTATTGGTGGGGGTGGGGAGTGCAGAGGCAATGATGGTTCCCTTTGCAGAAGAAGGCAGCACCCTATTGGGTAAGAGAGAGGGTGGGAAGCCCTCCCCAGGAGAGACCTGCATGTGCCCCACACTGTAGCGCATGCAGGTCAGGGAGGCTGGCCTTCTTTTGTCCGCCCCTGTACTACGGTGATGTCCTGTGTCAGGGAAGCGGCCTGATGCCTATAAGCTAGGCTGCAGCCCATGACAAGGGGGCATAGGCTTCCCCTTACCTGTCCATCCTCACTGAGTGTGTCTCATGCCCTTGAACATGCAAAGCTCCTTCCAACCACAGGGCCGGTCCATACGGCATTTCCTCTGCTTGGGACACTCCGCCTACCAACCCATCATTTGGCTAAGTCTTCCTCATCCCCCCTCCAGCTTCAATGTCATTTCCTGAAGTCTCCTGTGACTCCCTGGCCTCACCTCCCTAGTCATCCAGCTCTAGGCACATAGTAGAAACTCATGAATAAATGAGAAATAAGGATCCACAACTGGCCATGTGACCTGGGATCGGTCCCTTGACCTCTCTGGGTTTCAGAGTTTTCTCATCTGCAGTGTGGAGGGTGAACCTCGTATCTAAGATCTCCTTCAGCTCTGACAATTTTCACTCCTACTCTAGCGTCTGTCCAAGTTCACGGGAAGGATTCACTGGACAGTGCACATGGGAGGCCTCGGGACAGTGAAGGGGACTTGGAGGAGGTGGGGGCCATGGTGGAGGAGGGCAGCACCCGCAGGGAGGCCCACTCACCCAGGGGGCCCACAGCCCCTGCTTGTGACCTGATGGGCAGGAGCTGGGAGGGGACAGTCAGAGTCACAGCCACAGACTTGCAGTTTCAGTGCTTGGGCCTCAGCGCGATGAGCAGTAGGTCTTAACCCCATCGTCACACCCATGGCAAGTCTGCTTCTGCAGCATGAGCGCTCTGTGGCAGTATTTCCAACGGGTGTGCCACAAGAAATTTTAAAACAGGCAGTGCCTGACTATTTAGAATGTCAAATAAAAAAATGACAACAGCCAACACAATAACCATCTGATGTGAATGAATCAAATGTATACCAATTTTTTGCCAGATCAGCAAAAAATAGTTTTTGGCGTGCCACAGAATTGTAGTAATTAGTTTGCGTGTGCCGGGAGATGAAGAAGTTGACAATGGCCGCCCTACAGGGGCTCACACGTGCACACAGACACACGAACACACACACACATGCCCCCCAAGTGCAGGCTCGGGTTCGCAATCACAAACACAAACACAGATGCACATAGATGTCCGTCAGCACGCAGTGCACAGCTGGGGCCGTCCGTCCCCATCTCCCTGGTCCCGGGGGCTCCGTCACCCACTGGGCCTCCCCCATCTCGACAGACCCCAGGGCTGTACACTTGGGCCCTGGGAAACCCACGCCTTCTCTCTGAGGTTGGATGGGGCTGGAGACACGAGAATAACTTAAATGACTCTCCAGGTGTGCAGCTATTTGCATCTCCACGGTCTAAGGGGCTGAGAAAAACCAGATCTAGTCACTAGAAACTGGGGGTCTGCAGGTGCAGCTTTCAAGAGAACTGGAAATAGTGATCTGTGGAGGTGGCACGGGGCGGGGGGGCAGTTTTGTCACTTACAAAATAGCTCACTCATGGTCTCATTTGATCCTCACCACAACTGAGTGTGGGAGGGATTTACAGATGAGGCAGCTGAGACGCGGCCATGGAAAGCGACTTGCCCCGAGGCATGTGACTGTCAGGGATAGACCTGGACTCAGGTGCAGGCCTTGTGAGGTCGAAGCCACGTTCTCTCCGCCACCGCCTCAGCTCTGCCTCTTGCCTCTGGCACTTGGCACCTGCCTCTGGGCTCCACTTCAGGCTGCTCATGCTCGCCTCCCTCAAACTCGGCCTTCTGGAGCCTTCGCCTATGAGGGGCGGGCTGGATGGATGGCAAGTTTTCTAGAAACTCATGAAAGTGCACCTTTGGGGGATGGTGCCCCGGCTGCAGGCCCTGGCCTCCTGCCCTTCTCAGAAGGGGCAGAGGTCTGGAGGAAAGCAAACGTAAGTCACAGACAGTGACAAACAGGTCACATCCGCACACTGGCTTCCGAGGCATCGAAATGATCACGCGGTGACTGATTCTCGAGAGCTGACAAACCCAACATCTTTTTGAAATGGAATGCCTGGCCGACAGTGCCAGGAGTGCCGAAGACATGCGCTCTCTCTCTCCCTCCCTGTCACGCACACACACACCATAGGCTGTGGGACCCAAGTGCTCAGGACTCTCACGATCTACCGGAGCCCAGTATGGCCCAAACCATCTGGATGCTAAGAATGACCTGAATGGCCTGAGATACTTACTTAAATTTTAAGACAAAGTCCAGCCTGGGTCCCACTGCGGTCCTCCAGGGCCAGAATCCCCAGGGAAGAGACCAGGGAGGCTGGGCGTGTTAGGGGGCTCCTCAGAGACTTTTCACGCCAGGAGAGTTTGGAAACACTCCACCTGGACCAACCCCTTCGATGGACCAACCAATTTTAGTGATATCAGAGGCCCCTTGGGTTGCCCAGCATCACACAGCCAGTTGTTAGCAGGGCCAGCACGGGAGTTCCCGGTGCCAGGTCCTGACCACGTGCAGGAGGAAAGAGGGAAGGAAATCGGTTACTGAGCACTTGCCTCCGGTGGGGGTCTGTGCCCCACCACTTCCAGTGACAGCAAAGCGAACCTCTGGGGTGCCAGGTTCTGTGCTGGGCGCTTACCTACTTAAAACAGAGCCTCGCTGGGGACCGTCCTTCCTTGGGTGAGAGGTGAGGACACGAACCCACAGGGCTGAGTGTCTCCCCAGGCCCCAGCGTTAGTAAGAGGCAGAGTCTGGACTTGAACCTGGATCCAGGAAAAAATCAGCTTGGCAGCTGTGTACCAAATTAGCTCTGGAGCTGTTTCACCTGTCACTTCATCTAATTCCCACAAAGGCCTTGTGCTGCGGGCAGCTTCTCTGTTAAAGATGCAGAGGCTAGAGCTCAGGGCCATGAGGGCCCCTGCCTACCACCTCGCTCAGGAGCTCAGGGAACCCTGGGGGCAGGGCCCAGCCAGGTGTGTCTTAGACCGAAGCCCCCACACTTCCCATACTTCTTGGCCCACGGAGCGGGGTGGGGGGGGGGGTTGTTCAGGGGCTCCTCCTGGGCTCAGAGCTCTTCTTCTGACCTTCCCAGCCCCAGGGCCCTGCTGCTCTTTCACCGCCTCCTCATCCCCCGCACCCTGCATCCCTGCTCCTCCTCCTCGGTTTGTCCCTGAGGCATCTTCTGATCCTCACCTGCTCGGAGGCTCTAAAGCGGGGCTCGCACCCTGTCTGTGAAGGGCTGGATAGTGAATATTTAAGGCTTTGCCGGCCAGACCGATACTGGTGCAACCCCTTAACCCTGCTGATAGGGTGCGGGAGGAGGCAGACATGTGAGGATGGCTGAGCAGGGCTCCGTGAAACTGTGTTTTGTTGGCGTGGTTTGCCCATCCCCGTTCCAGAAGAACGCTGGGGCTGCCTGTTTGAGCAGATTTTCATTTGTGTTGCTCTGTGTGGGAGAGGACATGTGTGTGGGAAGGCCTGTGTTTGCGACGAGCCCCCAGGTGAATCTTATTCACTGAGAAATCTTGTGTCTGAAAATAAGGAGAGTGCCTAGTGCTCACAGGGACTGGTCTGCTCACTTGCTCATTTGTTCGTTCATTCATTCATTCATTCACTCACTCACAGGATGTGTTTTCGACCCTTGCCAGGAGGTAGACCTTGTGCTGAGCCTTGGCAAGATAGACAGATGAATTCCTGCCCTCATTTGAGCCTGGGCTTCCCAATGTGATGAGTGATGAGGGCCCAGGAGGACTCCCCGGAAGAAGTGACTTTAAGCTAAGACCAGAAATATGGCTGGAATTATCCAAGCAATGGCAGGGGCACAGCAGGACCCACTCAACACAGGGAGAGAAACCTCCAGTGACAGGCTTTTCAAGCCATTTGTACAGCCTATGTGCCCCGCTGGGTTGACCCTTAGGGGGAATGGGGTTCTTTTAGATGACAGGAACATCTGGTTTCCCCACAGGCAGATGCACCTGGCTGTTTGTCCATCCTGTCTCATGATCCCAGTGGCCGTACTGGGAGTCGGAGGGGAGCAGCTGATGTTTTTGTGAGTTGGCGACTTGACCCAGGTGTGGATGAAACCCTGCAAAATCCCCACGGGTGTCCGCAGTGCTCCCTCGGCTGAGTCTGTGACGTCACTCTGAAAAATCCAGATCGCACACTCTGGTGGACCCAGTGTTACTGTTTAGGCAAACTTGAACACTTGACATGTGTAATGGAACGTTCATTTAAAACATAAAAGGTTTTACTGCCTTTTCAAAAGCAAAATTGAAAAATCTTTCCTCAATTTAGCTTTTCAAGGAGAGTATAACACATACCAACTACGTGAGTAAATTGAACTGAGATTCGACTCAGTTACTTTTACTTTTTAGCAGGTTTCCCAGAACTTGGGTCCTCTGGGGAGCATGTGTGCCGTTGGTTCGGCTCTGAGCACGGGAGCTGCTGGATTGGATTTACCCCTTTACGTGGACAGCCTCCCTGCCCAGCAGGACTGTCCCTGTTGCAAAACACGAGCCGTGTGCCCCAGGCAGGGCCTCACTGCCTGTTTGGGGAAGATACAACGAGTGTTTGGGGCGGTGGTGATGCACTGGCACCTCCTCCTTGCAGCCCTCCGGGCTCCCTGTTGGTAATGCCAGATCCCCTAGAAGGATGCTCTTGGCAAGCGTCCTGGGCTGCCCGGAGCCCTGCCATGCACACTCCAGGAACTGAAGACACTGTCAAGGGCTTGTGTTCCCAAGCACACCATCTCTGGGGACGCTGAGCTTTGCCAGGAGAAGAATGGCTGGAAATGAGTCCCAGGGGGTGGCTTGGTGTGGAGTTTCCCCGTCTCACACCCAGCAGCCTTCAGGAAGGTCACTGGAGCTTGGCTGCCTGTAAAGTGAGGCTGGAGAGGGTGGGCTGGCGGGGGGCTGCTGGAGGAACAGGGGAAGGGGGAGATGCATGGGCTTCAGTCTAGAATGAAGGGTCTGGGAGAGGAGACTCAGGGCCCTGATGGAAGAGGGAAGCTGGCCTTGCAGGAGCTGAATCTTCCTG